>PVKA01020301.1:27338-40640 GCA_004027165.1 Ctenomys sociabilis | reverse complement strand
CTGAAAAAAAAAAAAAAAAAAAGAACTACTTTTTGTCCTGAACATTTCAAATAAAGGATATTCAATCTATGTTTTATTTATTTTTTTGTGGTACTGGGGATTGAATTCAGAACCTTGTGTTTGCCAGACAGGTACTTTATGTCACTGAGCTATATCCCCAGCCCCACAATCTATGTTTTATTCATAATGTTTATTTTTAGGAGTTGTAAGTTAGCCATCAGGCTCATATGTTTTTGGTTATTACAGTTAAATTGAGTAGAAAGTACCAAAAATGGTAATATAGGTACTTAATAATAAGGTATACTTTAAAATACAAGTCTTAAGATATGTGGTTTATTATAGTAAATTAATGTTTCAATATTAATATCAGGTATCATGATAGTTTTAAAGGTACCATTTTATTCATACACTGTATATTAGGATATTTTGTATCAGGGATCAAACTCAGGACTTTATACTTGCTAGACAGGCACTTATGCCACTGAACTGTCTCCTGGCCCACTCTGTGTTAGTTTTATTTTTGTTTTTGCAGAACCGGGGATTAAACTCAGGCCTTGCACTTGCCAGAGAAGTGCTTATTCCACTGAGCCATCTCCCCGGCCCCTCTGTGTTAGTTTTCGAGGGCTGGGGATATAGCATAGTGGCACTGACCACTTGCCTGGCAAGCACAATGTCTTGAGTTTGATCCTTGGTACACAAAAAAAGATGAATGCAATATTTAAATTATTTATTTGTTTATTTTTGTTATTTTATGTGTTTGGTACAGTCTCACTACACAGTTCAGACTCATAGTGATCCTCCTGTTTACAGTCTCCCAAGTGCTGGGATTATGGGTGTGCACCATCAAACCTGGTCTTAGTGGCCAGTTCAGTGTGCCCAGGGGCAGGGCAGGCATGGCCTGTGCCATCAGGGATCAAATCCCAGTTCCTGTGCTTGCCTAAGCAGGCATTTAGTGTACTGAGCTATCTTGCTGGCCCTACTCAGGTATTTTAAATTAGAACGATTTAGCTGTGATTTTTATATTTTTAACTTGCTCTTTCTTTCTGAAAGAATGATACTGGGAATTAAACCTGTGGCCTCATTTATGCTATGCATGTTCTCTACCATTGGGCTATATCCCCATCCTTTTATATTTTGTATTATTTAAAATTTTAAACAAGTTCTCGATAAGTTTACTAAGCTATTGTCCAACTTATAATCCTCCAGAATAGCTTTGATTGTAGGTATGTGCCACCATGTTCAGCTGACTTAAATTTATAGGTGTTTGATTTTACTAAAATCAGTGATGGTATTTTGATTACTTCTATTGTACATCATTAAATTTTATATACAAGACTGAAAGCTGTGGAGGAAAAAATAATTTCTTGAAGTTAATGGTAGACTTGATTGTTCCAGTAAGTTAGTGTCAAGGTAGAGGAAGGGAGATAATAAAGGGCTTGTCACATTTCAGTGGGTTGGGTCCATAATAAGAACTAGTTTTAGATTTAACTACTAGTAAGGCTATTTCTCTGTATGTACATTGTGTGTGTATCCTATATAAGATAACTTGCCTTTGTTATTTTCTCATTTGACTTCAACTTTAAAATTTTACTTATGATTATGAAAATTTGATTTTGTTAAATGTTATTTTAATTTGTTTAAGACATTGATGAATTGTCCACTTTCAATAGGTATTATTACCAAAGGGGTATTCTGGCAAAAGTGGAAGGTCAGCGGTTGGTGTATCAATTTAAAGAAATGCCAAAAGATCTTATCTATATAGATGATGAAGATCCAAGTTCTAGCATAGAATCTTCAAATCCATCACTGTCTTCAACAGCCACTTCAAGTAGGAATCAAGCAACTCGATCAAGAGTGTCTTCAAGTCCAGGGATTAAAGGAGGAACCACTGCTGTTCTAAAACCAGGGAATTCTAAAGCTACAAAACCCAAAGATCCTGTGGAAGTTGTACAGCCACCAGAGGTTTTGAGGACAGTGCAGCCCTCACAGTCTCCATATCCTACCCAACTCTTTCGGACTGTTCATGTAGTACAGCCAGTACAAGCTATCCCAGAAGAAGCATCCATAACCAGTGGCATACAGGAAGAAACATTAAACTCTTCCATTCAGAGTATTAGGTGAGAAAACCAACCGAATGATATATATTGTTATATGATGTTTCTGACCGAAGCCTTTGTTAAGTGGATCAATATTCAGAAGTGAGCATTTTAAGCTAGAATCCTTTCTTTCTTTTGTGTGCTGGAGGTCAAACCGAAGGCCTCATATACATTAGGCAAGTGCTCTACCACTGAGCTACACTGGCAGCCTAAAGCTAGAACTCTTAGTTGGTAGATTATTGCAGGAGCAATATATATTATTGCATCAGCCCTCTGATTATTATATCAATAATTGTTGGGGCTGGGGAAATGGTTCAATGGAATAAGCACTTCCTTGACAAGCGCAAGGGCATGTTTAATGCCCAGTTCTGCCAAAAAAAAAAAAAAAAATTTGTTTATTTTTAACTTTTGACATTTGATGTTACTTTATCAGTTTAAGTCTAGATTGAGCCACATAGGAGATGATTCAAATGTAAGAAAATTCAGAGAATGGTTTTAAACTTTTTTAGGTAATGGGAATTCAATTCTGGAGCTTGCACTTGCCAGGCAGATGCTTGTGCTACCTGAGGTATATCCCTGGCTAGATTATTTTTTGAACTAAAGCTGAATCTTAAGAAATTCAGTAGGTGGGTGGGTGGCGGGGGGATTACAGGGCTGGGGGGCAATGGGGAGATAGCTCAGTAGAATAAGTGCTTACCTGGCAAGCACAAGGGCCTGAGTTCAATCTCCAGTTCTGAAAAAAAAAAGATAAAAAGAAATTGGGGCTGGGGAGATGCTCAGTGGAATAAGCCCTCCCCTGGCAAGTACTAGGGCCTGAGTTCAATCCCCAGTTCCGCCAAAAAAAAAAAAAGAACCAACAGAAAAATTCAACATAAATTTGACATATTATGGCATTTAGAATGCATTAGATTCCAAAAATAAATATTATTCTTAGGAAGCTCCTATTAGAGTTCTACAGTTCACACAGCTAGAGGATCCCTTTAGATTTAGAATTTTAAAAGAAACAGTTTTTTTTTTCTTTTTAAAAAAGAAAGTTTTTTTTAAATTTTTGGTTTTAGTTGAATGATTTGTGTAGTACAGTTAAATTTTCTTTCTTTTTTTTTTGAGACAGAATCTATTTTTTATGTAGTTTAGGTTAGCTTTGAACTCACTATGTAGCCCAGACTCACCTCAAACTCATAGCAATCCTCTTACCTCAGCCTTCTGAGTTCTGAGATTACAGGTGTGTGCCACCTCACCCAGCTACATTTTTGTACAAGGTTTCACTACGCAGCTCAGATTCATAGTGATGATCTTGTTTTCAGCTTCCCCAGTGCTGGAATTACAGGCTTGCACCACCATGCTTGCCACCATGCTCAGTCTCCCAGCCCTGACATTTTTGACATTTTGAAGTCTGTAATCTTCAAATGTTGTAAGTTGAATTTTTCTACTTTAGTTGGACAGAAATGATACACCTTTTAACATTTATTAAAAGAGCACTTATTTACCTGTTCATTCTGTTTTCCTTCTAGTGTTTTGTTTGCCCTTAGTTCCTGCGTACCTATAATTATTTAGGTGGAAGTATGATTTCTAGGCTATTTGTTGCCTTACCATTTCGTGTATTTTGGTTTTTGGGTTTTTTTAGCAGAACTGGGGATTGAACTCACATTTTGTGTATTTAGGAGATATACTGTTACCAAAGAGTCACTGGGGATCTCCTCTTGGACTGATTCAGTGAAAGTTTTTAGCACTTGTATTTAAACTGTTTAGGCAGGGGCCAGGGAGATGACTCAGTAGAATAAGCAAACACAAGGGCCTGGATTCAATCCCTGGTTCCTCAAAAAAAAAAAAGTTACCAAGTTGTAGCTATTGTATTGAATATTATAATTACTCTATCAATTTCTGAAAAATAATGCTAGCTATTGAAACAGTGTTAAGATATTCATAGCTATCTTCTTCCCAGTGTTTTTTTTTTTTGAAACAACTTCTTGCTATGCAGTTTAGGCTGGCCTTGAGTTTACTTTGAAGCCCAGGCTGGTCTTGAACTCAAAGATTCTCTTGCCTCAGTCTCTGGAGTGTTGGGATTATAGTTGTGTACCATTATTCCTAGCCTCACAGTGGTTTTCAAACTATACTGGATATTCCTTTCAGACTGTTTCTAGGATCCCTGAGAGTTCTATGGACTCTCACTGCTTTTAGTTATCTTTTCAACTCAATGTACATACAGATCAAGTATGCCTTTTCCAAAATGTTTGGAACCAGATAGATTTCAGGTTTCATAATTTAAAATATTTTCATGTGTCAAATGTACGTACATGCTAAAGAAGTGCTATACCACTGAGCTACATTGCAGATAAGACCTAGTCTAAACAGCTAGACTCATTTCATGTGTGTATATGTGTGTGTGTATGTGATTCACATAGCTTGAAAGGTAGTGTTGTACACTGTTTTAGTATATGTGCATTTGGACTATAACTTATCACTTGAGGTCAGGTGTGAAATTTTTCACTTGTGGCATCCACTAAAAAATTTTGAATTGGAGCCAGGGACATGGCTCAGTAGAAAAAGTGCTTGCCTGGCAAGTACAAGGGCCTGACTTTAAACCCTGGTTCCGCCAAAAAAAAAAAAAAAAAAAAAAAATTAAATTTTGAATTAGGGTTATCCAATCTGCAGTACAAGTCATGTTTCTGAAGTAATTTTGCTGCCTACAGTTCTTGGTAGATCCATGTTGTCCACAGTGAATCCAGTTTATGTAGCCTCACCTGCTAGGTCTCACTTCAGAAGTCTTCACTTTCTCAGAAGTCTTTTTTTTTTTCTTCCTGTTACATATACCTGGTATTTTAGTGAATTTTTTTTTTATTTTAGTGATTTTTATGTCTGTCTCTTATATATTTTTATTTTTATCTATAAGATAAAAATACATATTTAAATCTATAAGAGCCATTGCCTTACTCAATGTTATTTTGCTAGCGTCTACCAAAATCTGACACATTATGTCCATTCACATTTATACAATTTAATTATGATAATAATCTATTTTTTAATTGCAGAGCTTAGTTTATTTTTTCCATAATTTTATTGAAAAATAGCAATGAGGGTTTCAAATCAAATTAGTAGGACACTTTCAATAATTAATACATGGCATATTGGGTTTTTTTTCAAATTAGTAGAACAGATTCAATAATGAATACATTGCATATTGTTTTCTTAGTGGTTATTTGTTGTACAAGGTGCAGACATGATATTCTATTTACAGACACTATTAGATCAGATCCCTCTATTCATTGAATTAAGAGAATGTAGCTGTATACCTGTCCTTTTTCTTAAAAGCTGAATTATAGTACAGTTTCAATAATTAATACTTTTTACATTGTTATCTTCCTAGTGGTTATCCATAGTACAAGTAGCAGACAGGATATTCTGTCCAAACACTATTAGTGCATATCTTTGTTCTCATAGAACTACACAAAAGTAGCTGCATATTTATACTAACTGTTCTGTATATACAAGTACAGAATCGTCCTTTCTTTTATCCCTTTTTTGTTTAGTCCTGTCAGAGATGGGTATTCTATTGACATTCAATTGTATATAATAATTTAATTATATATAATAAGAAATGTATTTTAATTTCTCTTCTCTTAGAGTAATGAAATCTTTAAGTGAACTACTTACAGAATGAATACAGAAATTTTAACTTGGAAAAATTAAAAATAAAAATAAATTAAAAGCTCACATTATAGCAAATCATAGTAAGTTGTTAAATTATTGTAGCAATAACAGTTGTAGTCAGTATTTTTTGTACTTCATACATTTTGTATGTAGAGATGTATAGAACTTCATAATTCAGTGAGGTATAGGTAATGTTCCTCTTTTATGGAGTTGGAAACTGAAGCAAGGAGGAGTGAAGGAGCTTGGTCACATATAGCACATGGGAGAAGTACTGTTTTTTTTTTTTTTTTTTGAGAAGTCCTCTTTTAATGAAAAGAATAGTTTGGTCCAAAGCAATAAACTTAAGGGGCTGGGGAGATGGCTCAGTAGAATAAGTGATTGCCTGGTAAGCTCAAGGGCCTGAGTTCAATCCCTGGTTCCGCAAAAATAAATACATAAATACAAAGCCATAAAGTTAATAACTTGCCATTTAATCCACTGGTTTACAAAATCACATGAATTATCAGGTATTTGAAGGGAGGCAACAGCACTTAAGATTTTCTTCTTCATTTCATCTCATAAATAGCATGGATATTTTCTGAAAACTGTTTCTTGGTAAACTTGGAAGTATATCTGCAAAGTATAACTTTTTTTTTTCTCTAATATTTATATATGTATTTTAATGTATTTAGGACGGGGTCTATAAAGTCTTCAGGGTCTCCCTAAGTAGATTGGATTCATAATGATCCTCCTGTTTTCAGCCTCCCAGGTGCTGGGATTGCAGGCATGTGTGCACCACCATGCCCAGTCTCAGTCACCATCTTGGTATACCTGTGGGGCAGGGTGGGGCTGCAAGGCATGCTGGGTATTGAACCCCTCTGCCTAAGCAGGCACTTTAGTCCACTGAGCTATCTGGCTGGCTCTCTCTTAACAGTTATTGAAACACTGATAGCTTGTGATTTTTGAAATAAATTGTCATCTAAAAGTGTATAATGTATAGATTACGTGTAATTTAGTGGAGTTAGGAATAATATAGGCATAATCTTTATTAAATGTAGCATAGGTCAGCCTAACCTCACAATCTTTATTAAAATTTTAATAAAACATAAGGATATAAGACGTAGAAATGTTGATATAAGACCTCTAATCTTTATTAAATGAAAATGAATTATACTATTTCCTCATCTATAAATCAAGATCATAAAGTTAACTTTACAAGTGACATCCTGAATCAGATCCCAACAAAAGCTAAATATTACATTGTTTCCTTCTCTTAGCCTCCAAACTTTTGATGAATGAAAAATTATTGATGTTGTTGCAAGTACTTTCATTAATTTAAAAAAAAAAAGTACTTAAGCACTCCTGTAATGCACTGGGAGGCTGAGTTAGGAGGATCATTGTGAGGTTAGGCTGACCTATGCTACAAAGTGAATTCAAGGCCATCCTGAATTGCATAGCAAAACCCAACTCAAAAAGATCAAATACAGGGGGAAAAAGTAGTTAAAACCTAACAAACTATATAACGGGACAGAAGTGAATCATTAAGAAAAAATAATTAGAAATTTCCATCTTTGGGGAAAGACTTTGTAATACTTTTGTTCTTTAATCTCTGAATTTATGTGATGGTTTATTTGTTGGGGGAGGATTTTTTTTTTTTTTTTTTTTTTTTGGTGCTGAGGACTGAACCCAAGGCTTCCAGCTTGCTAGGCAAGCATTCTGCTGCTGAGTCAAATCCCTGGCTCCTAATCTTGAATTTGTACTATTGAAAACTGTTTTAGAATTTGTTCACATAGGCCAGTATATTCATAATGTTGATATTGCAGATAAATAAGTTTACTAACATAATTTTGGTTTCACAAGAAAAGGCCATAATTAAAAACTGGAACAGAAACACTAAACACTTTCATGCTAACCTACTTAGTAATATGGATATTTTCCATATTATTGTTTGTGCTATAATTTAAAGAAAACAATAGGAAAGGTGTGTATTAAAGAGGGATATGGCTCAGAGGTAAAGCACTTGCCTAGTGTCCATAAGGCTGTGTTCAATTCCCAACATTATTAGAAGTCTGTAGTTTAAGGATATAATAGTAATTTATCTTTAGCTGAAGTTTTTTGGATATAAGACGTAGAAATGTTGAAACAGTCAGCATTTGACTCTGCAGTAAGATAGCCTCCTTTCTTATCAAATAAGCCTCTTTTAATATGCAAGTTGTTAATGGTTTCACAAGTAAAATGTGGATTAATAGTATTTACAAAGTGGCCTGATGTCTGTCTATCATATATAATACACATATGTATGTACATACAATCGGTGTGCTAACTTTATGCCAAGTAGTATTTTATCTATATGGATACATGTGTCAGCTCTTGGCATGGAAAGCCCCCAAGCCCTTATTTTAAAAAATGTTATCTGCCTGTATATAGGGTCACATACTATATTCAGACTCTTATTCACCCCAGTATACCTCAGTTCAGATGGAAGGAGGAGAAGGGAAGCACATGTGTTCTGGAAATGCTCCCTGGTCTCCAAAATGATTCTCTTTCTTCCCTGGTCATCTGTCCTTACTTAACATTAATTTATCTGGCCTTCCTTCCCAGAAGTACCCTGCTTACCTATGAGAATATCTTCCCCCAGCTTATTCTCAAATTAGGAAGTTGTATCCCAATGGGTAGGCATTAGTCTTCTCACTTCTTTGCACTTCAGTGTTGCACTGGTCTTTATTTTATAGTACCACCCAGCCTATTTATTCCCCCCCCATTTCCTTTATCAAATATATGACAAAGGGGGCTTGCGGGTTAGCTCAGTTATTTAAGCGCCTGCTCTGGAAAACCTAGTCAGGTACAGGGGACCCCAGTTCAATCCCCACCTCTACCTGCCTAAGACCTGCCCTTCAACGCAGCCTGAACCATTCCCCACCCCCCAAAAAAAATCCTTTTCAAATATGTGATAAGACATGTAATTGTAATATACTAAAATTTAGCTTTAGAAATCTTTGGATTTATGGGGCTTAATCTAGTAATTATATATTTGAAGTAAAACTCAAATATCTTTAATAAAATACAGAATTCAGAGAAAACAGCTGAGCTCTAGATCAACTGTGTTGAAGTATCTGTGTGGCCAAATAGCTCAGCCAGTTAAAGTGCCTGCTAGGCAGGCCGGGAGTTCAGTCCTTGGGCCTATGGTACTAGCACCATCCCTGGGGCACACTGAGACAGAGATTGAGCCTGGGCGTGGTGGCAAGCACCATTAGTCCCAGTACTTGGAGGCTGTAAATAGGATCATGAGTCCGATCTACGCAGTGAGACCCTGGAAACCCTGTTCTAAATACCAAAAAAAAAAAAAAAAAAAAAAAAAAAAAAAAAAAAAAAAAAAAAAAAAAACAAGTATCTGTGGCCATAACTATAAAGTTCACTGGTGTCAGCTTTTAAAATTAGATTGACAGATCATTTATGTACCATTTGCTTCAATAATGAGATTAAAGCCAGGGATATAGCTCAGCGGCATAAGCACTTGCCTGGCAAGCACACAGTCCTGAGTTTGATCCCTGGTACCACAAAAAAAAAGATCAGCAGAACATTTTATTTTAAAAGAATTGTTACATTGTTGGTGTTAATTTTTTAAATAGTATTTACATATTGAACCTAGGGCCTTTGCACTGAGCTTTGATTCCTTACCATCAGGCCTGGCTTACATTGTAGCTTTATGATTAAAATTTGTCAAAATTATTTGTGATAGGAAACTGAGTCATCTCCCTGGCCCCATTTTTTTTTTTTTTTTGCAAAGTTTTATCTGTTTACTGTCCTATGGAAACCTAAGAACCCTCATTAAGTTACAATTATGACTTGTTTAGGTAAATGTATGAACTATTAAAATTTTAAGAATTCTACAGCATGTACATTTAAGTCATGGGTTTTTGTATATACTTGAGCATTTTTCTTTATATATTAAACAAGTTGAAAAATTAAACATCATATAATAAAGCAAATTATATGGGGTCACTAATTGTTCTGAACATGCTAATAACCTTATTGCCACAAATGTTAAATAGATTTGCTTTTCTTTTGCGGTACCAGGTATCAAACTTGGACCTTGTGCTTGTGAGGCAGGTGCTTATGCCAGTGAGCTATCTCCCTGGCCCTAAACAGATTTACTTTTAAATTTCTAATTTTCTTTCATGGGGGCCAGGGAGATGGCTCAGTGGAATAAATGCTTCCCTTGGCAAGCACAAGGGCCTGAGTTCAATCCCCGGTTCCGCCACAAAAACAAAAACAACAACAACAAACTGCATAATTTTCTTTCAAGCAGACTATGTATAATTTCTTGCTAAATTTCCCCTCCTTCTCTCCCTTCCCTCCCTCCCTCTTTTCCTTTTTCCCTCTTTTCCTTCCCTCCTTTCTCCCCCGTTTGCTCTCCCTCTTTTTTTTGTTTTTCATATTGAGAATTAAATTTAGGGAATGTGGTATTATGGCCCTATTTCCCTTTTCTCTTATTTTGAGGCAGGGTCTGAGTTGCTAGGATACTAGGTTTTGGGGTCTCTTGCCTCAGCCTGCTGTATGATTAGATTCACAGACATGTACACTTGTGCTTGGCCCTTGCTAAGCATTTTTGATGTCCTCCTTTCCCATGAAAACTGATTTTGTAGGGGCTGGGCAGACGGCTCAGTGGAATAAGTGCTTCCTTGGCAAGTGCAAGGGCCTAAGTTCAATCCCCAGTTCTGGAATAAAAAAAGAAAGAAGAAAACTGATTTTTGTATTTGTATTACTGTGATAATATATATAGACCATTTTTTCAAAGCACTCCCTAGATGCTACCATAGTTAATGGCCTGAGAATTTTTTTAAAACCTAGGGCCTTCATACACAGCTACAATCCTTCACCCTTTAAGGTTTTAAATGATGTGCAGAATGTACTAACTGCCACATTTTTATTTGGTAATCTCAATAGGACTCTACAGGCTCCAGCCCAAGTTCCAGTGGTTGTATCTCCTGGGAGCCAGCAGCTGCATACAGTAACACTCCAGACAGTGCCACTTACAACAGTTATAGCCAGCACAGATCCATCAGCAGGTGGTGCATCTCAGAAATTTATTTTACAAGCCATTCCATCATCACAGCCCATGACAGTACTCAAAGAAAATGTCATGTTACAGTCACAGAAGCCAGGCTCTCCTTCGATTGTCTTTAGCCCTACCCAAGTACAGCAGGTTCTTACTAGCAACGTTCAATCGATTTGTAATGGAACCGTCAGCATGACTTCATCCCCATCCTTCAGTGCAACTACGCCTGTGGTGACATTTTCTCCTCGAAGTTCACAACTGGTTGCTCATCCACCTGGCACTGTAATCACTTCAGTTATCAAAGCTCAAGAAACAAAAACTCTTACAAAGGAAGCTGAGAAAAAGGACATTGAAGATCATTTGAAAGAAGACAGTGAGAAAACTGAACAACCACAGCCTTATGTGATGGTGGTATCCAATGGATTTACCTCTCAGGTAGCTATGAAGCAAAATGAACTGCTGGAGCCCAACTCTTTTTAAGTAATAGCAAAGGAATAAGGGCTGACTTCTTTTAAAAATTGGACTAATTTTCAGTTGTCTGCAAACTAAGATAAATCCACAGAGGTTCCTAATTTTGTAATTGTAAAAAATAATTTAGAGTTAATTGTGGCTTTGTTAGATAAGAAAGGAAAGCCCAATTTTTCTCTTTATACTCTAGATGTTTCAGAAGTCAATTGTGAAGGAACTGGCATTTTATACTATGAATCCATTTTTTGAAATTTTTTTCAGTTATGTCATAAGCATTTTTAAAGTTTCTTTTCTAATTTACATCATATTAGCTTTTCTCATTCTTTTGTAAATAAATAAACATAAGGTAACAGGAGTTTTATATAGGAAATATTTGCATTCCACTTGTTTAAGTTGTGACTATCAAATGCAAGAAAATTATGTTGTTAAAATGATGTCACTAAGATTGAATTTATGTGGCTGCACTCTACAACAAAAGTATGAATATATTAACATTAAAAATGGCCATATGCCTATGCATGGTATGGCTGTCCTGTTTCAGAAGCCAGATAATAATATAAACTTCAGAGTAGCAAGCCTTCTATGTAAGCCCTTGAGCAAGCCACTTGATTATTTTGGGCCTTGCTTCTTATTTCTCAAAAGACATGATTACCAATTTCTTACCTAGTTCTGAATTTTCAGATTCTATCACATTTTGAAATTATCACAATTAAAACAGTATCAGGTTTTCTAATATAAATGCAGCTAAAATATTACAGAAAAGCAAGTGACCTCCTCCTACAAAGTTCATTCTATTTTCAGAAAGTTCTGCTACAAATTATTCTTAAGTTCTTTATTAACTCTGTAGACTACTGTGTACTATGGTTCATTAGTAAACTTAGGTTATTGAGTGCTAAATCATATCTACTAAGAGTCCAGGCTCTTAAGAGCCAAGAAAACAACTTGAGTCTTGGACTAATCTGGTTGAGTAGTCAATTATAAGAACATAATTGCTTTATATTTTGGATCATTTTTTATTGAGGGTAAAAGGGGGGAGGGAAATTACATACAAAGATAACACATATCTGAGTTTCTGAAATAAAATAGTTTTTAGAGTACTTTTTCAACTGTAAATAATGTAAATTTATTACAAGAAAAATTCTTTTCTGCAAATATTCTGATATAGCAAAGAAAAATTTTTGTAAATGAAAAAAATTGTTTTTGTTTTCATTACAAAATGAATTTGTATTTAAACAAAATTTAAATTTTGGAATTCTCTAAATGTTTTTGTATCTTTAATTGGTCTATTATTATTAAATAAATCATGTGAAAATTCTGTTTTCAGGCAAACATTTCTTAAAAAACAAGTGTCAAGGGCCAGGGAGATGGCTCAGTGGAATAAGCGCTTCCCTGGCAAGTGCAAGGGCCTGAGTTTAATTCCCGGTTCCACAAAAAAAAAAAAGTGTCAAGAGAGTATTGCTAGTTCTGTGTTTCTGTAACAAACTCCATTAGTTAGAAGTCTAGAATGCCATCCTCTTGCCTTTGATTTTTTTTTTGCAGAACTGGGACTGAACTCAGGCCCTTGAGCTTGCCAGGCAAGCGTTTATTCTACTGAGCTATTTCCCCAGCCCTTGGTTTTGATTTTACCAACTCTATCTGGAAGTTTCAAGAATACCAACAACTTAATCCGTTTTCTGGTTTTATAACAATACCACAGACTATGTAATTTGTAAATAATTTTGTCATAATTCTGCAGGATGGGAAGATCGGTTATAATGCTGCAATCTCTTGAGAGTATTTTTGCTATGTTATGTCATGGCAAAAAAGCAGAAGGAACAAGAGAGTTACTTTTTGTTTTGATTTTATGTATTTGGTATAGGGTCTCATTATGCAGCTTGGACTCATAATGATTCTCATGTTTCAGCCTCCCCACCTCTGAGACTACAGGCATGTGCATCATGCCCAGTTTCAGTGGTCGAGTAGGGGATCAAACCCAGATCCTTGCCCTTGCCTAAGCTACTGCTGAGCTATCTACATGTCCCAAGAGGTTTTTTTTTTTTTTTTTTTTTTTTT
>PVKA01020301.1:0-27238 GCA_004027165.1 Ctenomys sociabilis | reverse complement strand
TTATTTTTACAACAAATCCACTTCTGAGATAATGGCAATTATCCATTCAGGAGGGTAGACCCCTCATTATTTAATCAGCACTTTAAAGGTTCCAGTTCTTTACAGTTACAATAGAGTTAAAGTGTGATTTGTCCCTGTCTTAGTTACTTTGCTTATTGTTGAGACAAAATACCTGACACCCAAAGTTAAAATGAAAAGGTTTATTTGGTTCATAGTATGTAGAGGTTTTTGTTCACTGGCTCCAAGCAGGCTGGCGTAACAGAGGGGCATCACAGAGAAGAAATAGTCCATGGCAGGCAGATGGTAACAAGCAACTACCCTGTTTCTCTCTCTTTCCTCTCTCTCCCTCCCTCCCTAGGCTAGGTTCTCATCACTAAGACTGCATGAGGCTTTGGGGGAAACATCTAGATACAAGTGCTAACAATCCCCCAGAAGGCTCTTATGTTCAGATGTGGGGCTTTTGGAAAGTGACTGGATTGAGAGGGCAACAATCTCATTAGTGGATTTATTTACTGAAGAATTCAAAACTGAAAGTGCAGCTGGAAGAGATGGCTAATGTATATTCCTGTTCCTTCTCTCTCCATCTGGTTCTCTTGCTCCCTCTCTGCTTCCAATAGCCATGGTTGGAGCAATTCTCTTTTCCCATGCCCTTCTGTCATGCTGTTTGTGTCTTGGAGCCAGTGGAAGATAGATTCAAATCTCTGAAACTGATACTGGGAATCTCCAAATGACACAGGGAGAAAAACAGATCTCCCAACCTAAAAGGTACCCGGGACAAGATTGTGTTCTCTAAAACTGACGGATGAATTTGAGGAACAAGCAGAGGTTATGAGCAGAATGTATGTATTGAGGTTCTGTCTGAGAGAGGGACAGGAAGGGGGGCCCAGCAGGTTGTCTCCAGGAAGCTGTCTCTTCCAGGGACTTTTATAGAGAAAAAACATGTGGTGAGGTGGATCTAAGGTGATAAAGAAGACATGGAAACTCAGTTAAGTGGGCATGAGGTGGGACAAAACTGTGATCAACCAATGAGATTGCAAGCACCATTGCTCAGGTAAAACTGATTAAATCTAGTACCAAATGGGAAAGCAAGTCATATAACAAGCAGGCATGAATATGGAACAGGGTCTCTTCCTGTTGGGGGTTGAGTTAAGTGACTCATTTGGACTCTTTCAAGGTGATTGATACCTACATAGATTATCAATCCCTGATGCCCATCCCTAGGGAAGTATGTATGTATGTTTCCTCTTTTGTCTTGAGGTGTGGCCCATATGGGAGTGTCTTTCTCTTCCAAGTTGCAAAGTCACCTTGTCTTCCATCTTGTCTCCTTGATGGCCTGGCCCTGTTTGACTATCTATAATATTTCTTTTTTTTTTTTTTTTTTGGCATTACTGGGGATTGAACTCAGATCCTTGCGCTTGCCAGGGAAGTGCTTAGTCTACTGAGCCATCTCCCTGGCGCCACCTATATTTCTATTTATTTAGCTGCCTACAACAAAACCATGACCCAAATAAAACCTCTAAGTTGTGGGTAGCTCATAGTGCTGTCTCAGCTGACTGATATAAATAGTTAAATTTCAATACAAGTTTTAGGATAAATCATAACCTAAAAAAATATGATCAGCAATAATCAACACACTTTTAAATTTCCTAGTGCCAATCAGATAGCTCAGTGGACTAAAGCCCCTGCTTAGACAAGAGCACAGTGGCCATAGTTTGATCCCTCCTGTGCTCTGCCCCCTGGACTTGCTGGGAAGGTGATTGAGTCTGGGCGTGATGGTGGTGCCTATAATCCCAGCATTTGGGAGGCTTGAAAACAGGAGAATCACTAAGAGTCTGATCTATGTAGTGAGACCCTGTAGACCCTGTACCAAACACATAAAAAAAATTCTTAAAAAAATTTTTTTTTGTATTTTAGGGGAAGGTCTACAGGGTGTTCAGGGTCTCACTACTAGATAGGACTTATAGTGATCTGCCTGTTTACAGCCTCCCAAGAGCTGTGATTACAGATGTGGGCCAACACACCCAGTCTCAATTGCCATCTCAGCCCACCCTGAGGGTGGGTCTGCATGGCAGGACTGGAGATTGAACCCTAGCCCCTGTGCCTGCTTGCAAGCACTTTAATCCTCTGAGCTATTTGGCTGGCCCTCAAAAATATATATATATATATTTTTTTTTTACAGAACCAGGGATTGAACTCAGGCCCTTGCGTTTGCCAGGGAAGCACTTATTCCACTGAGCCATCTCCCTGGCCCCAAATTTTCTAGTTAGCCACTTGATTAGTTAATTGCTAAACTTGGAAAACATAAAATTGTAAGAAACCTATAACTCAATACTTTTATATTCCAACAATAACTTTCATTTATTGTCTCATGTCTGTTAATATTTCTCTAAGTTATTTAAAAAGCTGCATATTAACATAGTTTAGTTCAGTAAAACCTTAAACACTGAGTATTCTAGGTTTTCATCACATAGATAGTAATGAATATACAGGTTTTTTGTGAAATTAAAGACAAGATTGGGTAATTTACAGTGATTAAATTTTCACAGCACTAGGAGGAATTCTCACAGGCTTGAAGCGGTCAAAGCCTTATATGACATAAGTAATGGTTATAAAGGGGAGCCAGGGAGATGGCTCAGTAGAACAAGCACTTGTCTGGCAAGGTCAAGGGCCCGAGTTCAACCCCCAGTTCTGCCAAAAAAGTAACTAAATAAAAATAAATAAAACCGGTACTGATCAAAGACCCTTAAAAATAAAAAAGCAACTATGAGAAGTTAGCCAGAATAAATGTAGCTGACAATGACTAATCTCTAGACCATGAAAGAATGACTTAATTTGTAAGAAAACTTTTTTAAATGGTTGTGTTTTATTTTTTTTCCCCCAGTTATGAGTCCTATTGATACAGGCAGAAAAACTGATCTCACGTGGATGACCTCCAAATGACATAGGGAACCTACAAATGACATAAAAAAAAACCATCTCTGGACCTGACTTGTATGAGTTCATGTTCTCTAAAACCGAAGAATGAATTTTAGGAACAAATGGAGGTTATGAGCAGAATTGATTTATTAAGGGAAAGAAAGCTCCTGTCCAAGAGAGGGACAGGAGGGGGGCCTGAGAGGATAGTTACCCAGGAAGCTGTCTCTTCCAGGGACTTTTATAGAGAAAAAACATGTGGTGAGGTAGATCTAAGGTGATAAAAAGACATGGAAACTCAGTTAAGTGGGCATGAGGTGGGACAAAACTATGATCAACCAATAAGATTGCTAGCACCATTGCTCAGGTAAAATTGACTAAATCCAGTACCAAATGGGAAAGCAAGTCACATAATAAGCAGGCATGAATATGGGACAGAGTCTTTTCCTGTTGGGGGCTGGAAGTCTTTCAAGGTGATTGATACCTACATAGATTATCAATCCCTGATTCCTATCCCTAGGGAAGTATGTAGCTGTGTTTCCCTTTTGTCTTGGTCTTGGGGTGTGTCCCATAAAGGAGAGTCTGTCTCTTCCAAGTTGCAAAGTCACCTTGTCTTCCATCTTGTCTCCTTGAGGGCCTGGCCCTGTTTTGACTGCCTACAATATTTCTATCGCTGCCTACAATACTTTTCACAATAGAGATACTAAACCCAAAGAGTTCAAAGGACTCCTAGATTAAAAATCCTACAAATTTACATCATTAAGACAGTAACCCTAGCTTCCCACTACCTGGCCTTTTATGGGATAGAATTTACTTCCTGAGTGCTAACTCTGTTTCTCTGAACTTTAGTTTCTAAAAGCTTTATTTTATTTATTTTGGCCGAACTGGGGATTGAACTCAGCCCCTTGTGCTTGCCAGGGAAGTGCTTATTCCACTGAACCATCTCCCCGGCTCAGTTTTTACAGATTTTAGAACTCTTATGTTTCCAAATAAAGATGGCTAACTTTAATCTTTTGAGGCTAAGCCCAGGTTTGGCAACTTGTAGGAAGAGATCACTATGATAACACTCCTTGTTATCCGTTTGGGCCCCTTATTTTGCTGAATCCCAAGTTAGTACAGAGTTGGGATGTAGCAGGCAATCTAATTCAGTATCTGTCTACATCCTCTGTCTGAGCCTCTCATTCTCCTCTTCCCCATTCTACCCCATCTGGGGTTATTTACTTGCTGGAATAGGCCTGGTTGAATCAGCTAGGGTCAAAGGGCAGTGGGGGAGCGACTGATCGAATTTTGCGCTAGGTAGGTTCCTTCCCTCTATATTTTTAAATTTATTTTATTTTTTGGACTGGGGATCAAAGTCAGGACCTTGCGTTTGCCAGGCAAGCGCATACGCCGCTGAGCTACCACCCCGGATCCCTCTATTCCTTCAGATAGAAAAGGTTTTTCGTCTTGGTCTGTGAAGCCAACTTCATGGAAAGCTTAGGCTAGAAAATGGATCAGCAAACATTAGTAGGGCACCAGTCCGTAGGATCTACAAACACTTTTCTTTCTACTTTTGGCCAGTGTAACACGCTCCTGGCGAGTCGTAGATGGTCAGGAGTCCCAATTGCGGGAACTTACGGTGCATCCGGGAATCTGCTTCTGGAAACTCCCACGCACCTACGAATGACGTTGTGGGTCATGAAAGGCGTGGCTCCCCGCGGCAGCCATGATGAAAACCCCAGAAAATGGATCTCAAAGTAGTATATACGCCCCTTACCGTCACACATTCGCGAGGGATAAAAACATTAAAATGTGGCTTTGATAAACTACCACCTTAGAATGCTAGTAGGGGCTTCACAGATGAGACGGAATGTACAAATCACAGGCCCCCGGAACCACGGCGAGCGGCGGGACGAGACTGGGCGGGACAGCCAGTCCTCCACCTTCCCAGCCGGCCCCGCGGCGGCTGGTCACCTCTCCTCCCCCAGCTGCACGCTGCGTGGCTGCTCGTTGGCTGTTTAGGACGGAAGCTCGCTTGGTGTTTCTCCAGAAGTTTCCCCTTTGGGCGGCGGCGGAGCTGGTACCTGCGGCGGCTGTCTCTCAGGCCACTGCAACTGTAGTTTGGGGATGGCGGCTCCTGCTGCAGGACCTGCAACAGCACAGCGGTGCGTGTTTCTCTTTCCCTTTGCTGTTCATTTTGTCCTTCTTATTTTGATGAGTGAACTTGCTGAACTCCTTGTTTTCCTGGCAGGTTTTCCCAGACCTTCTCAGATAGTCTGATCGATGAGGACCCCCAGTCGGCGTTAGAGGTGAGAGAGTCCATTTCTGTCTTTTCCACTATATTCTTTAGGGGGACGGAAGTGAGCTGGGTTTTGGATAAAAGTGCTTGTTCCCACCATTTCCTCATGGAACCCAAGCTGCTGTGTCTCAGCCCCAATTCTTGCACCTCTTTCTCTGTTTTAAGGTGACCTTTTGCCTCAGACCCTTGATACTCTTGCTCTTACACCTCCCAGAGGTCTGCAGCCCCGAAGCTACTGAGAAAACCTACCGCGTACGTTTTATTTCTTGGGGCATAGTTGGCATCCCACTGACCTGGGAGATTTTTTTTTTTTTTTTAAATGAAGTAGAAAGTGAAAATTAGGCTTGGTGATATACTAATTCACTTTTTCTTTTGACAATTACAGCGTTCTTAAATACGAAGCATAGTTCTAAATTTGTGAACACAGTCTACAATTATAAAAAAAAAACTTTACGTGCACTTTGAGATTTTCCTGGTGTCGTTAAGTCAAACATTTTTTGGAGTTCTTTGCAAGGTGCTGATTGTTGTCGGTTAAAGTCATTTATGAACTTAATAAACTTAGTACTTAAAGCTGAAAAGGAACGTGGAAAAGCAAGAGTTCAATAAAAATTAAAATAGAGCTCAACCTGTACAGGTAGGTACTGTAGATGGTGCTATGGATTTCAAAATTTAGTAGGAGCATCTTGCTTTCAAATACAGAGTTAAGGGTGCTTCATTGTTAAGATGTGACATACCACAACTGCTAAAAAAGCTAGCAATTTGAGGCAACAAGACGTTTTTCCTAGGTATGACTTTTTTTTTTTTTTAATTTTGGCGGAACCAGGGATTGAACTCAGGCCCTTGCGCTTGTGAGGGAAGCGCTTATTCATCACTGAGCCATCTCCCTGGCTCCCCTAGTATGACTTACAGAAGCAATATTCAAGGCTTCTCTTGAGTTGGTGTTAACTGGAATGGAGACCTAAAAGAGAGACCTAGATTGGCAGTAAAAAGATCCTGAGGTTGGAACTAAGTTGGTTTGTATGTAGTAGGAGCTGCAAATTTGATCTTTCTGTTTTTAGCCTCCCAAGCACTGGGATTACAGGTGCCTGCTGCTACGCCCAGTCTCATTAACTGTCTCAGTGCACCTCAAGGGTGGGGCTAGGATGGCATGCGGTACCAGGGATTGAACCCTGTTCCCTGCACTCTGCCTAAACAGGTGCCTTAGTCTGCTGAGCTATCTGGCTGGCCCCATTCCTGCTCCTTCATAAGGTATTCATGGTAGAGTAGCCAGAGTGACATTTTTATTGTCATTGGACTGTGTTACTCTCCTAATAATGTTTCTGTGGCTTTCATTCACATCAAAGGTCTAAATTCCATATAATGGCCTATGGAGTAGTAAGGGTCTACATACAGGGTCTCACCACAGAGATCAGACTCATAGTGATTCTCCTGTTTTCAGCCTCTCAAGCACTGGGACTACAGGAGCACCACCATGCCCAGTCTCCATCACCTTCTCAGCGTACCCCTTGGGCGGGCTGAAAATGACAGCTGACAGCGCTCGAATCCCAGCCACTGTGCTGCACATGTTGTAGTTTTCTTAGCTGTCAGGCAGGCCCTTTTACTTCTAACTTTAACAAATTCCTTCCTTGAGTGCCTTCTCCTCCCCTTCCCTTTGGTACTGGGGGTTGAACCTAGGACATTCTAGAATTGAATGACATCCCTATCCCTTTTTGAGACTTTGTCTTGCTAAATTGTCTGGGCTGTCCTTGAACTTGTGATTCTTCCTTAGCCTCACTGTTACTGGGATTACAGGCATGTGCCCTGGTGGATGGCTGTGTGATATTTTAAGAGAGCCTAACTGAATATTTGAAAATTTGCCAAGATCCAATTTTTATTTTTATTTTTTGGTGCTGGAATTCATGAATGCTAACCAGGTTCTCTACCACAGATATATTATCAACCCCTAATTCTTAATTTCAAGACTTGCCATAAAGAATAGTTTTTCTTTCTCTTTTTGTTTTGGGTTATCAGGGTGGTTGTTTTACAATCATTAAATTTCATTGCAAACCAGGCTTAGTGGTGCATGCCTGTAATCCTAGCTAGGTAGGTGGATCTTTTGAGTTCAAGACCAACCTGGGCTAGAAAGTGTGCTTAAGGCCAGCCTGCACTACTTAGCAAGACCCTGTCTCAAAAAAGACAACAAAAAAAGATTTCATTGTAGTGTAGTGCCTCAGTTTGTGAACCTAACCAAACCACTTACCAATCTAATTATTTAAATAAGAGTGACTAAAAAGTGCATATTTTTATTGTTTTTTTTTTTTTTTTTTTTTTTTTTTTTTTTGCGATACCAGGGATTGAATTCAGGACCCTGTGCTTGCCTGGCAAGCACTTATTTACTGAGTTGGCCCCATATTTCTATTGTTTTTGTGTGTGTGTGTGTGTGTGTGTGTGTGTGTGTGTGTGTGTGTGTGTGTTTTGCGGGGCCAGTTATTGAACTCAGGCCCTTATGCTTTGCCAGGGAAGCACTTCACTTATTCTACTGAGCCATCTCCCCAGCCCTCCCATATTTTTATTCTTATAACAACATAAAAACAATTGTTATCAAATTTATTCAGACCATGCATCAACTGGTTGAAAGATACCTGCTTGAGTGAGACTCAAGATAGTATATAAACAAATGCACTGAACAATTGACACTCAGAGTAAACTGTTGAGGGGTTTTTGCCATTGACAGAGGAGAGGGCCAGGCAAGCTTGATTATGTATTTGTGGATTCTTTTAACCTCTCAAGGCTCTAGATTTAAGTTTTAAAGATTGTTTTTCTTTTTAAATTTTTTTGTTGGCCAAATAGCTCAGCAGATTAAAGCACCTGCTTATGTAGACACAGGGATTGGGTTTGATCCCTGTCTTGCTGTGTCAGCCCCATCCCTGGGGCATGCTAAGATGATTGACACTGGAGGGGGGGGTGTGCCTGTAATCCCAGTGATTGTGTGTGGGGTTGAAAACAGGAAGATCACTATGAGTGATCTGTGTAGTGAGACCTTGAACTAAAATACATTTAAAAATTTGTGTTTAAAAAAGTTTTAATGTATTTGGTGCAGAGTCTCACTATGCAGCTTGAACTCCTAGTGATCCTCCAGTTTTTCGCCTCCCCAGTGCTTGGATTATAGGCATGTGCCACTATGCCTGCCCACCCATTCTGGCCAGTTCAACACATCTGAGGGCAGTGCCATTGTGTGGCCTTGTTGCCAGGTTGGAATCCTGGTCCCTGTACTTCCCTAAGCAGGTGCTTAGTCCGCTGAGCTGTTTTCGCTGGCCCTAGAGACTGTGTTTTCTTTGGATTTGCCTTATTTTTTGTCTTATTTTTAAATTTTAAAACTTTAAAAAAGATGTCTCAAACTGTGCCTGATGTTTGGGTCTTTTCCAAATTTGTGAAATTCTGAACTGGTCAGTATATGCCAACTAAACTCAGAATAAACAACATGATAATAATGACCTTTTATTGAGTTCTTGGAATAGGGCAGGAACTGGTAAGGGCTTTACATAGATACTTCCTTAGATTGTGTTCTTTGGGTATAAAGAAGGAGAAAGGGAAGAAGAGGTACTTATCCTCATACAAGGAAAAGCTCCAAGCTTATTTCTTTGTTGTCTTTCTTTCCAAATAGCTTCTGTTAATAGGTCATTTGGCTAAACATCATTTTTAGATCAAATGGCTTTGCAAAACAGCCACTGATACTCAGCATGTTTTTATTTGTAGGAGCTGACTAAAACTTTGGAACAGAAACCAGATGATGCACAGTGTTATTGTCAAAGAGCTTACTGTCACATTCTCCTTGGGAATTACTGTGGTAACTTTTCTTATAGTCTTCTTTCTAAGATTACTTTTGCCCTGGTCAAAATGAAATCGAAGTGGAGGTTATATTTATTTTTGAATTGATCCTTTGAAAAGGATAAAGTAGCTGTAGTGTGATACTTACATTGAGTAATAGCCATTTGACCTGTGTGTCTTCATTTGTCAGTGGGTAGAAAATTTACACAAATTTCATGGTAATGAATTTTCTGTATTCATAAGGAATATTATGTTTATTTTTTGTGGTATATTTAAGTGAAATACTCTTGTTTGCTTTTTTTTTTTGGTGGAACTGGGGATTGAACTCAGGCCCTTGTGCTTGCTAGGGAAGTGCTTATTCTACTTAACTATCTCCCCAGCCCCTTCTTGGGTTTTTTTTTTTTTTTTTTTTTTTTTTTTTTTTTTTTTTTTTTTTTTTTTTTTTTTTTTGTCTTTTTGAGACAGGGTCTCACTGTGCAGTTCAGGCTGGCCTTAAGCTCACTTTGTAACTCAGGCTGGTCTCGAACTCACAACAATCCTCCTGCCTCAGCCTCCTGAGTGCTGGGATTACAGGCATGCGCCAACATGCCCAGCCAGCCCCTTCTTGTTTACATTTTGAATAAAAGCATATTTCTGTATATTGTGTAACTTGAAAAAATTATTATGATTGAGAATTTGGGTAGGGAAGAATTTAGTACTTTGTGCCAAATTATATAAATATTGATAGAAAGGTATGAACTTTATGATATGAAATTTTATGGATAGAAGAATTTCAAGAAAAAATCTAGATATTAGGTCATAAGAGAGGTATAGTAGTACTTACCTAAATTTTGTCTTGGATTAGTTTTGTTCTGATTGAAAACCATTTGGCCTTTCCACCAAATGAAGAACTTAAAAGTATAAGACTCCTTTAAATGCTACTTCTGTAACTATCTGACTAATAAGCAATCTTTTTATATAGGTGGTGTTGCTGATGCAGAAACTTCCCTAAAACTCAACCCTAGTAATACCACTGCTATGCTGAGAAAGGGGTATGTAATTTAACTATTGTTGGGCTTGAAAAGCAAGTAGTTGATATTTAATTTTTGGAGTTATTGTAAGCTTTTTGTGAATACTAAAATGCTATACTTGTGTGTACATTTTATCATTGGTTCTATTTTAAATATAATACAGAGTGCTGTTAGTGTGTTAACTGAAGTATGTGATGAGCCTGTAGTTGATATGTTTTGAGACTTTTTTTTTTTTTTTTTTTGGCGGAACTGGGGATTGAACTCAGGCTCTTGTGCTTGCCAGGAAAGCACTTATTCTACTGAGCCATCTCCCCAGCCTGTAATATGTTTTAAAATGGTGATTGAAGTAATTGCAAGTTACAGATAAGCAGATCACACATTCCTTTATTATCATTTTGAATTTACTGTGCTCAGTGGATCACAGGACGTCCCATTCTCCTGGGAAGGTAACAATCCTGTGAAAACTGTTTTATATAGATTTGTTAAACCCAGCTTGTTTATGTTGTTTTTTTTTTTTTTTTTTTTTTTGGTGGAACCGAGAATTGAACTCAGGCCCTTGTGCTTGCCAAGGAAGAGTTTATTCCACTGGGCCATCTCCCTGGCCCCTGATTTTATTAAATAAATTATTTTGCATATTTTACTTTGAAATGAACAAGTTTGTATAATTAAAAGAAATTAATTTTGAAGTGAGTTCAGAATTTAATTGTAATGAGAATTATACTGTTACAATGTTTTGCAAAATCTGTGTTATTAAAATACTCAGCAATAGAGAATAATAACCTCTTTTATTTAGAAAGCTATTTTACATAATTTCATATGTCTTTTTAATACATTCATGTAGGATATGTGAATACCATGGAAAAAACTATGCTGCTGCTCTAGAAACTTTTACAGAAGGACAAAAATTAGATAGTAAGTATTAGAATTTTGCTTTTACAAAGCTAGTATTATTCTATATTTTAAATATAAAAATAATATCAAATATAAAAGCTATATTGTGTTCATGTATCCTCAAGTTACTTGTGGAAACCTGCTAGGTGTGGTGATGTGTAGCTGTGACCCAGCACTTGGGAGGCTAAAGCAGGATCACTGCAAGTTTGAGGCCAGCTTGGGCTGCAGAGTGAGTTCAAGGCCAACCTGAACTACATAGTAAGACCTTGTCTCACAAAAGAACGAAATTGTATAAACCCACCATCTTTTTCCTTCTCTTAGTGACATTTCATATTGATTATAGAATTTGAATTCATTTAAAAATGGATGAATTTGGCATTTAAATAATCAACTTTCGGGGCTGGGGAGATGGCTCAGTGGAATAAGCGCTTCCTTGGCAAGCACAAGGGCCTGAATTCAGTCCCTGGTTCCGCAAAAAAAAAAAAAAAAAAAAAATGAATAATCAACTTTGCTGCTAGAATCCAAAGTTTCATATAAATATGTAAGAGTGTGCTCTTCCTATTATGTCTGGCTTTAGTTTTTCCAAATGGAAAGTTTAATCTGCCGTCTTGTCTAAAAGTCTGTACTTTTATTTTTATTTTTTCTATATTTTAGGGAAGAGTCTACAAGGTGTTCAGGGTCTCACTACTAGATTGGGCTCATAGTGATTCTCCTGTTTACGGCCTCCCAAATGCTGGGATAACAGGTGCACCCCAGCAGGCCCAGTCTAGTAGCGCTCTCAGCATGCCCCAGGGGCAGGGCTGACACAGCAGCCTGGGGGATTGAACCAGACTTAATCCACTGAGCTGTGTAGGCTGGCCCTAAGTCTGTGTATTTTAAATTATTTAGATTGCTAAAATGGGAAATGTTGCTACAAAGCCTTTAATGCAGAAGTAAAGTGTAAGTTTCAGTAAACTATGCCAGGGTGTAGAAAAAATAAGGGCTTTGAGTATTGTCCTCTTTTGAAAGGAATGTATAAAAAAATATGAGTGTTTAGATACATAAATAGAAATTGTGAGTGCCAAGAATTTTTCTTTTTCTTTTTTTTTTTTTTGTTTTGTTTTGTTTTGCGGAACTGGGGATTGAAGTCAGGCCCTTGTGCTTGCCAGGGAAGTGCTCATTCCACTAAGCCATCTTCCTGGCCCCTCAAGAATTTTTAAATCTTCAAACTACTAAAAGATCCAGGTGATGAATCATCTCAGAGAAAATTATAGAGTACATAATCCTAACTGTACCATTGCTTTTATTTAATGTCAGTGTAATGACAAATTTCTCCCTGCTGCCTTTTTTACTGGGGCTCAAACCAAGGCCTTGTACATGCAAGGAAATCACCAGCCATTAAGCCACATCCTCTTCACTCCCTTTAGTTATTTTGAGACAAAGTTTTGCCTAGTTGCCCAGGCTAGCCTCAAGTTTGAAATTCTTCTGCTATAACTTCCCAGTAGCTGAGATTGTAGTATACTACAGTGTCTAGTGAAAGCAGTATTTATTAACTAAGAACAGTTTCATTTTCAGGGGGACTTATTAATCAGTGTCTGAAAAGATTTTTGATTGTCATGATTAGTGGTTGGGGATATGCTATTGACATCTAGTGAGTAGAGACCAGAGATGCTAATAATCGCCCTGTATGCATAGGACCCACCCCACTCACCCAACAACAGTAATACTAGCTGGATATATTGGGTAATTCAGCCAGTCTTGAGAGCCTGAGGCAGGAGAATCCCAAATTCAAGCTCAGTCTGTATAGTTTACAAGACCTTGTCTTAAAAAAACCCAAAAAGTTGCCTACCACATCATTGGGTTGGTAGTGCTGAACCTGCAAAACCCTGCTCTAAAATAAACATTTTAAAAATTTAGTCTGTACTATTTTTCTTTGCAGAACAGGGGAAAAAAAAATTTAGTCTGTATTATTTTTCTTTGCTTCCCTTGCGCTGGCCAGAGAAGCGCTTATTCCACTGAGCCATCTCCCTAGACCCCAACCTGTACTGCTTTAACATTTGCTTTGTTGCTGTATATATACTGGAGAAAGCTATGGATATGGAAGCTGTAAATTAGGAAGATGGAGTGATTTGGGTAATATGTGTTGTTAAACTTCCTTATTTCAGTTTTGGTACCAGAATTGTATAACTATTCAGCTAGTAAAAACTAGATTTACTATTTTAATGCCTTGATACATATTTGAAGACTGTATATAAACACAAGTTCTTTTGTCATTTCTATCCTATTTCATTGAAATGTAGCTTTTTTTTTTTTTTTTTTTTTTTTTTAGAAACAAGAGTCTCACTAGGTGGCTCATGCTGGTTTTGAACTAACTGTGGTCTAGGCTAACCTCAAGTTTACAGCTTTTCCTACCTCCCAGTTGTTGGGGTTACAGGTGTGCGCACAAATCTAGAATGTTTTATTTTACTTTATTTTTATTTAGTACAGGGTCTAGGGTCTCACTACACAGATAGTGATCCTTTTGTTTTCGGCCTCCCAAGGGCTAGGATTACAGGTGGATACCACTACACCCAGTCTTAGCCCATTTTCTGTCTCCATCTTAGCACACCCCTGGGGAGGGGATCCCTGTTCCCTGTGTCTGCCTAAGCAGTCACTTTAATCCCCTGAGCTATCTGGCTGGCCCTCAAATACAGAATTTCTTTTGTTTGTTTGTTTGTTTGTTTGTTTGGCACATTTACCCTCCAAAGGGTTAAGAGTTTTATTTTTTGGCAGAACCAGGGACTGAACTCAAGCCCTTGCTCTTGCCAGGGAAGCGCTTGTTCCACTGAGCCATTTCCCCAGGCCCCAAATACAGAATTTTGGTACAGTAATACTCCAGTAGAATATAATGTGTGTATTTAAAATTTTTATTATGACCCTATAATTTAATTCATTTATAAGTTAATGGGTTAAGAAATTTAAAGAACTAGTTTCATTTTTCAGAATAATTTTGGCTGCAGTTAGGTTGCATTAGTAAGTTTTTATTTTCTTTTATTTTTTAATTTTAGTAAGCTTTTATGTAGAATATTATAATAATGGGGTTGGGGAGATAACTCAGTAGAGTATTTGCCTGGCAAGTGCAAGGTCCTGACTTCAACCCATGGTACCGCGAAAAAAATAAAAAGAAAAGCTCAGAATATTGTAGTATTTTCCTTGACATTTTATTATGTACTGTGACACTTTTGTTTTAGGTCTTCAGAGATAAATAATTTGTTTATACATTTACATTGTTATCTGTAAACATATATATAGTTCATTGTGTGTGGGCCTCTGGCTGTCATGTAACTTGGAGATGTGATTAAATTTTAACAATACATATAAAAATGCTTCTTGATATTGGTAGGAAAGGCATGGTAATAAAGCCTCTGAGAGAATAATTAACTGAATAGGTAGTTGCATTGAAGAGCAACCAGGGGCTGGGAGAGATCTCTCAAGTTCAACACATCTACCGTTAACCCACCCTAACTGGTTGTATTTTGGAAGTCTGATTCAGGTCTGATTTTATTCTATAATAGGAAGTTCTTTTAAGAGCAGGCAGTGGGAAGAAATGTAGAGTGTAAATATATGGGAAACTAGTGCTAAAATTGACCTAAGTTAAAACTAACTGGACAGAATAAATTTTCCAGATGAACAACTAAATATTACCTTTATTGATAATGTTTATGGCTAGAGCTTTAAGGTTGCTGTGTGGCAGTGGTGGCCAGTGTGTGGCATGTGTGCTTCAGTGGTGGGCAGGACTGTTTTTGTTGGCTTGTGAGCCGACTAAGTTGTTTTTCCTAAGCTACACCCTTAGTATTTAGTTTTAATTGCAGCATTGGCATTTTGTGATAGTGAGTTTTAGGTTGCAGTTCGGGTACTCTGTCTCTAAATAGTTCATCATCACTGCGTTGGTGCTATGAGGACAAATGCTTTTATCTGTTTTATTACTGCTGAATCTGCAGTACCTAGAACAGTGCTTAGGATACAGTAGGTGTTTAGTAGCATATGTTGAACGAATGTTATGTTATTCAGCTAAGTGATGTTACCAAAAAAAGAAGTGATGTTACAATTTTTCTTTCTAGGTACAGATGCTAATTTTATTGTCTGGATTAAAAGATGTCAAGAGGCACAGAATGGTGAGTGTGGTATGTAGATTTCAAATGATCTTAATTTACACAGAAACAGCTGAAAGTTTTTTAATCAAAATTTTAATATTTAATTCAAGTAATATATGTCTCATTGCATACAGATTTCCAGAAATGCTCATTTTTGTCTCACTTTGTTAACTTAGGGATGTGGATGGATTACTGTATTCTAATAAATGTCTAAGCAGCTTAAATACTTAAAAGATGCAAAATTTAATTTGTTTGGAAAATACAGAGAATTAGCTTTACATTTCTTCCATAGAAAACACATCTGTGACTCTGCCTATCAGGGTACTATTATCTGAAAGTATCTTTTTTTATGTTTTATAGGATCAGAGTCTGAGGTGGTAAGTTTAAAGTTTTCATTCTTCACATTTTTACCTAATATTAAGTTTCATATATCAAATACATTTGAAATAGGACTTGAGATGAGCTCTATTAAATAATGCTTAATTTTTGGTGAAAAAATTGTAGAAGTGTATAGTCATCAAACTAATGGGCAGTTCTAATAAATTTAAATTTGCTTTGTGTGGCCAGGCTGATTATTTCTTATCATTTATTAGGTTAAACAGTTGGAATTTTTTTTTTTTTTTTTTAGTATATGGTCTACAGGGTCTTACTACACAGAAACAGTTGGAATTAATTGTACAGCTTTTTATGGTAGGTTTAAGACAGTTAACACAAGTTGTGTAGGCATATATTTAGTGTATTTTATCACTGCTGTGGTTTAGTCTGGTTTTATTGTGGTACCAGGATCAACTAGAGTAAGATATGGTCATATTGATGTAATATGATCTGTATTCAGCTATTTCTAAATCCTTAACAATTGAGAGTTAATTCTGAATTAGACTTCTAAGTAGTTTATGCTTGTGCCATACACCATCTTTTCCCTTGTCATTTAGGGACAATTTAAGAGGGCACCTGTGACCCAGGGATAGTTTCTTTACATTTACAGTCTTAACCGGTGCACATTTAGGAAAGTATGGATTGGCCACTTTATTGATGGGCAGTGTCTGTGGCAGAGAGGCTGTAAGTGGAATAAGATGTTAATACTAAGTCAACAATGGAAATGTTCCTTTATGGGTTTCCAGAGCATTGTTAAGCTAGAAGGTTATCCTTTTTCATAAAAATAGTTTTAAAAATGACATTGTTAAATTTAGGGAGTTACTGCATTTTAGGTCTTTTCCATAACTAATTTTTCTAAGTCATACCTTTAGAAAATTTTTTTTTTTTTAGAAAATCCTTATTTGAACCTTTTAGAAAAGAATCTTTAAAAGTTGAAACTATTAAAATGACAAAATGGTGAACAGTGCAGTCTTTTTTTTTTTTTGTCTTTTGGAGACAGGGTCTCACTATGCAGTTCAGGCTGCCCTTAAACTCACTTTGTAGCTTAGGCTGGTCTCGAACTCACAACAATCCTCCTGCCTCAGCCTCCCGAGTCCTGGGATTACAGGCCTGCGCCACCACGCCCGGCCGAACAGTGCAGTCTCATGACATTATAGGTGCCATGATTTGTCATTGAGGAACTTTTTGTTGGTAATTACTTCGTATCAAAAGAATGGTAGCACTTGGTAAATTAATAGGGCATGTATTTTTTTATACTGTTGCTAAGTTAATTTATAAAAATCTTTCTCTTTCATTGCCAGAATCATTCTTCATCTCAGGGGACACCGTCAAAAATTAAGTAAGTGTTTCTTGACACATGATAACAATGCGTAATAAATATGCCTGAAGAAGGTAGGGGGGACTTGTAGTTTATTTTTTGACTTGTATTTTAAATAGTAAGTAAGTCCTTGTTATGTGATTTTTAAGTTTTTTTTTTTAAATCATTATGGCCTTAAGAAAAACTTTAAAGCTACCTGTGGATTAGCTTTAATATATATACCTAAATAAACACAAATCTTTAAGTTACCTAATTTGCCTCCATATTCAGGCATCTTTCTGTATGTTAAAGAGAGCTTATTTTAGTGTTGTTAACTGTTATTACTTTATATAGATAAGTTGTTAATAAGTTTAATGTAGGAACTTTCTTGTCTTGTATGCACAGTAAACTTTTCATAGGACTATTCTGTATAAGTTGAAAGTTAATATTGTTGAGGGAACAGGTTATAGTGATGAGTAAGTAACTAATAGGTGCTTGATGTTTTTTTCCCCCCTTTGGTTCATTCATCTTACCACCCCCAGAGATGCTGTGGATTGAACCCAAGTTCTTCACACTAAACTTCATCCCCAGGCCTTTTAAAATTCTTTTTATTTTGACTCAAGGCCTTGCTAAGCCACTAAGTTGCCCAGCCAATCTAGGCTTGACTTTATAATCCTTTTTTTTTTTTTAATGTATTTAGTACAGAGTCTATAGGGTCTTGCTATACAGATTGGACTAGTAGTGATCTTTTCCTGTTTTTCAGCCTCCCAAGTGCTGGGATTATAGGGGCATGCCATCACATTCAGTCTCATTTGCTGTCTCAACACCAAAGGCTAGGGATCCAACCCCCCCACCACCCCCACTCCCCCCAAAAAAAGGCTCTTTAATCCACTGAACTATCTGGCCAGCCCTGAATTTATAATCCTTCTGCCTCAGCCTCCCAATATGCTAGGCTTACAGGGTTGTACTCAATATGTTAGATTGTTGAATTTATTCTTGTTAGTAGTGTATGCTAGTACAGCTTGTATTCTTAGGACTGTAACAGAAAGAAACATAAGGCATTGATATGGACCTTACAGCTTCACTGAATTGCATTGCTTTTTGGCATACTTATCTAAATTGGCTTAGAAGTCTTAAGGCAATTCTTGTTTTTTGTTTTTTAAGATGATTCTGGGGAAATAAAGGATAAAGTTGGGCCGGGGAGGTAGCCCAGTGGTGTAAGTGCCTCCCTGGCAAGTGTAAGGTTTGATCCCAGTAACAACAGAAAGAGGGATGTAATTTACAGTACTTGGTAAATATCTTTAACTTTGTGTAATAGCCACAGCGAGAATAGAACCCATAAACATCAAATAACTATGGTATTTTGAACATAAAATTAATATATTTGATTTAATAGGTATACTGTATAGCAGGCACTGTGCTTGTTCTTTGGATTATAATATAGTGACTAGAGAAGTAGCTCTTTTTTTTGGTGCAGGGTCTTAGTATGCAGCTGCAGCTCAGACTTAGCTGTAGCTTGGACTTGTAGTGATCCTCCTGAATTCTGCCTCCCTATGCTGGGTTTACAGGCATGTGCCACCACGCCCAGACCCCATCACTGGCTCAGTGCTCCCAGGGGTGTGGCAGGTCATGCCAGGGATCAAACCCTGGCCCTGTTTTTACTTAAGCAAGCACTTAGTCTGCTGAGCTATTGCTGGCCCTTAGATAAGTAGCTCTTAAAGAGATTATATGGTTTAGTCCATTTAAAATGAAGATTTCTACAAGTTTAGAACTTCAGGTATGTGGTACACGTGAGAATCCCTACACACTGGCCATCTTGTAACCTTAAAATTGAAGTGGAAGGTATAATGTATAATATTGTGGCTGGCACAATGGGTGAACTTGAAGTTTAGGTTCATTTGCCAAGGGCTCATACCTTGTGCTCAGGACTGTTCAATAGAGAGCTTGGAGTGTTGACTTAGACTGGCCTTGGTCTGTTTAATAATGCTGCTGGGCTTAACTGTGCTTCCCCTTTCTGAACTTAAGTATTCATATCTGTAAAATAGGGACAGAAGTGTTTACCACATTAGCATTAGGTGAAAATGAGAATACAAAGCTATTGATGGCTATTTAGAACAATTTTCTTCTTCTTTTTTTTTTTTTTTTTTTTTTTTTTTTGTGTAACTGGGGATTGAACCCGGCCCCTGTGCTTGCCAGGCAAGCACTTATTCTACTGAGCTATCTCTCCAGCCTCTATAACAATTTTCATCAGTAATGCTATGACAATGATAATAGAAAAACAGTGTAATATTTAGAAAGATTTGGACGTCATCCACTTAATGTTTTCCATTTGTATAGATCATATAGGATGCATTATAAAAAAACTCTTTGAATCAATAGTTGTTTTGCCATTCTTAAGGTGGAACTTTTGTTTAATCAGATTAGTTTTTATTTTTTTGTCTTGAGACCAGTTTTTGCTTGTGTAGTTTAGGCTGGTCTTGAACTCACTTGAGATCCCAGGCCGGTCGAACTTGCAGTATTACTCTTGCCTTAGCTTCCTGAGTGCAGGGATTACAGGCATGCACCACTGTGCTGGCACCAGACTACTAATTTTTATTTTCACAAACAACTTGAAGATTAAAATGCTGTTTTCTTTCTTTCTTTTTTTTTTTTTTCTTTCTATTAGGTATGACTGGTACCAAACAGAATCTCAAGTAATTGTAACACTTATGATTAAGAATGTTCAAAAAAATGATGTAAATGTGGAATTTTCAGAAAAAGAGGTAATTATTGCAAAGCTTATTTTATGAGCTGATTAAATGCTATTATTTACAAATTGAAGAACATGTATCTATTTATCAAATATATACCATTTTTCCTAAGTTGTAAAAAATCATGAATAGCATTACATTTCAATTTTAATTATTTTCAGTTTGAGATATGGGTCTATATACTGTAGGTTATGGCTAAATATGTTTTATGTTTGTAGATTTAGAATTCAGAGCACAAAAAGAGGTAATTATTGCAAAGCTTATTTTATGAGCTGATTAAATTCTATTATTTACAAATTGAAGAACATGTATCTATTTATCAAATATATACCATTTTTCCTAAGTTGTAAAAAATCATGAATAGCATTACATTTCAATTTTAATTATTTTCAGTTTGAGATATGGGTCTATATACTGTAGGTTATGGCTAAATATGTTTTATGTTTGTAGATTTAGAATTCAGAGCACAACTTGGTTGTCACTGATAAGATGTAAGTTATAGATATACAAACACATATATGGTAGTGGTAGAATTACATCTAGCTCTGAATAGTTTCTTTTTTGTTAAATCCTATGTCATTTTGCTCTTGAGATTTAAATGTTAGATATGTGAAATTAAATATATGATGTTATGAAATACATTCTTTTTTTTTAACTATATATGGAATGCACCCCCAAAAGGTATACATCAGGTAAAGAAAACTGTGTACAAATATCTAGATACTAAATTTATTGAAACACCATAGAATTCATACAACCTTTGGGCTCTAAAATTACTAGAGGTGCTCACAGTGGTGGTGGTCACTTCTGGACATTTTTGGTACAGCAGACTGATGAAGTATGCATACATTCTTTTGCCAGTTCTGTATATGAGAGTTCACATGAAAGATGTTTGGGTACCATATGAAAGGAAAGCTTTTACTCTATATGATGTATTTACAGAAATCTTCAACATTGTTAAAACCTCTGTCTATAGGGGCTGGGGAGATGGCTCAGTAGAATAAGCGCTTCCCTGGCAAGAGCAAGGATATGAGTTCAATCCTTGGTTCTGTGGAAAAAAAAAAAAAAAAAAAAAGTCTACATCCAGTTTTTTTGTTTTTTTTTTTTGGCAGAACCTGGGATTGAGTTCAGTATAGCCAGTTTAACCACTTTATACTTTATTATGTAAATTTATGATATGATGCTATATTGCTGATTTTGTATTCATTAGTTGTCTGCTTTGGTGAAACTTCCTTCTGGAGAGGATTACAATTTGAAACTGAGAGTGCTTCATCCTATAATACCAGAACAGAGTATATTTAAAGTACTTTCTACAAAGGTAAGGCAATTGGAGAAGGTAATGAGTAATATTTTCAAAATACAGAAATAATTGGTGAACAAATCACCTGTAAGCTTGCAGATCTTTTAAAGGCACCTACTTTAAGTTAAGAGTGACAGATAGGCAAGAGAGATAACTTGAATTTCAGTGATTTTTACTGCTCAGATTCTAAAATATATGTATAATTACAACTTCTTTTGAAGTTTCTTACTGATTAAATACCTTGTCAAAATATGTCAATGGGCTGTTTGATGTATAAGCATTTTTCTTAACATCAGTTAAAAATACAAACTACTGGGACTGGGGAGATGGCTCAGTCGAATAAACACTTCCCTGGTAAGTGCAATGGGCCTGAGTTCAATCCCTGTTTCCACCAAAAAAAATAAATAAATAAAAACTAATAATAATAATACAAACTACTCTAAAAATCAGCCTAGGGCTGGCCAAGTAGCTCAGCAGATTAAAGCATCTGTTTAAGCAGACACCGGGGCGCTGTGCCAGCCCCGGGGTGCATTGAGACAGTGATTGAAACTGGGTATGATTAGGGCACCTATAATCCCAGCACTTGGGAGGCTGTAAACAGGAGTATCACTATGAGTCAGATCTACGCAGTGAGACCCTGTGCACCCTGTCTAAAGTACAAAAAATAAAAAAATAAAAATCGCTTTTTAATTTTAGTTTTCATTAAACTAGATTTTAGGTTACTTTATCTGAGAGACTAGTGAATAAATTAATAGTTTTTAGTAACTATAGCTTTAATTCCTTTATGTTTTCATAAAAATGAAAATGAAATAAAGATGAAATTCTAAAAATACAGGTAGTAGTGTAATTTAGTAGGATAAATACTGATTTGAAAATCAGAAAATCTGAATTCTGGCTTTGGCCTTTTGCTTGCCTGGTGAATTTAATCTAGTCACTAAATGACTATAGGGCTACATTTTCAATTCCTATAAAATAAAGGGTATAGACTAAATGTACACTGAAATCCTTATAGATGCAAAATTGTATGATGATGTTATATGAAAATGTATGATAGGGCCGGGGAGATGGCTCAATGGAAAAAGTGCTTTCCTGGAAAGCTCACGGGCCTAAGTTCAATCCCTGCTTCCACCAAAAAAAAAAAAAAGGAAATTGTATGATAAATGAATTAACAAGATTGAATGGAATAGGCCTTTCCCATTTAGTATGCTTTTTTAATATAGGTCCTGGAACATAGTATGTTATTAACTCTTGTTTAGATCGTAAAACGTGTGAAGTTTATTATGAAATAGGATCAAGTTGCACATTGGTCATGAACAGTAATAACTACATATACAAACAGGGATAGCTCCAGAGCCTTAGAGGAAGAAGTTCAAAATAAAGTAGTTTTTACATCTAGGCAAAAAGGATTAGCCTTTTAAAAATTCATGTGAGTATTGCTGAGTACAGAGTTGGTGGTTTGTGAGTCAGATACATGAAATAGCACTGTTTGGCATGGTAGAAATTGAGAAAGGAGAAATCTTTACTAGGATTTCAGTTACTACTGTTCTATCCACGTAAAATTTGCTTAATAAAAGAATTCTGATTAAACAAGTACAAAGTGCTAGTAGGTTTGAGAGGGACATGAGTCAAGAGGTTTTTTTTATTTTATTGAGAAACAAATAGCAGTGAGACAGTTTCAAAACAGGTTAGTAGGACAGCTACAATAGTTAATACATTACATGTTGTTTTCATTGTACAAGATGCAGAGGTGATATTCTGTCCAAACACTATTAGTACAAATTTTTCTTCTCATTGACTTAAGAGAAGGTAGCTATACCCTAATTGTTTTGTGTATACAGATACAAAATGGTCCTTTTTTTTTTTTTGGTGGAACCCTGAATTGAACTTAGGCTCTTACAATTGCCAGGCAAGCACTTATTTGACTGAGCCATCTCCCCACCCCCAGTCCTTTATTTATAACCCCCTTTTTTTGTTCAGTTTTGTCAAGAGATGGGTATTCCATTGCCATGTAAATATTGTTGGTGCATGAGTTCAGCAACATAATCCAATATAGACCAGTAGTCCATAATAGTGGGTTATACATAGGACTGGCAGTGTCAGAAGTTGTTGACTTGAGCCTTTTACAGCTCAGCCTGTTAATATGGCTTTACTTTTTATACCCCATTAATTGCACTCTGCTGGATGGTTAAGACCAAACCTATATAATAAATGTAACTTTTGTATCTGACAAGGCCAGTCAGATCCCCTCAGGATTTGTCCTGAAACCCTTTACTGCAGTTTGTAGGTCCTTCGTCAGTGTCAGCCATGTGTGTGAGTCACGGCCATTGCTTGACCGATTTGGTTTCTGTGAAAGCCTGAGAGAATGTTTTCTCTCCATGTGACTTTCCTTAGGCACACTCTACATTTTCAATCACTTTCCTCTGTGGAAAGTAATCTCTTAGATTAGAAAACTGGGGACACCACTGAGTTACAGGATGACACAGTACAAGTTCTCTCCTGAGTCTTCACTGATCTTGAAAAGCTAGGGCCAAAATGTTGGCTGTCTTTTTAGCCCTTCTTTTTCTCTAATTTTTGATCTGCAAACTTAAGATGAGGAGTTTAATGACATTATTCCGTAAGCAGTTGAGCTGAACCTCACTGTCTGTCTGAATATCAAACATGTTAGACATAACATGGAACAGGTACTGATAATGTTAAATTTTAAATCCCTACAGAATGTGAGGAAAAAATTTTTAAAAATTAAAAGAGAAAATAGGAATAAACAGTTACATATTTTTACACAGAAATTTAGAAATCTAACCATTGTGGCAGGACAATCCTATGACATTTTTATCTTCTCTCGTTTTCATTTATTACCCCTTTTTTTTTTTTTTTTTTTTTTTTTTTGGCAGAACTGGGATTGAACTCAGGCCCTTGCGCTTGCTAGGGAAGTGCTTATTCTACTGAGCTATCTCCCTGACCCCAACCCTTTTTTTTTTTTTAAACATTTATTTGAGAGACAGTAAAACAGTAATTGATAAGACATAAGAAGCAGTATGTATTTAGAAGACTGGAATGACAGGCATTCCAAAAATGATCCTACTATTAAACATTTAGTGCAGTTGCTTAGTTCACAGGTATCAGCATAGATAGTCAAGGTGAGAATCCTACCAATTAACTGCTAGTTTCAAAAACCCACTGAAGATTCTCAGGATCATTGCCTTAGCCATGAAGGTCAAGAATTTTTTTTTTCCCCCCCACAAATAGGGATTAAACTTGCTCTTGCCAGGGAAGTGCTTATTCTACTCAGCCATCTCCCCGACCCCTAGGTCAAGAAATTTTGAATTTGATATTTCTACTAGATTTCTAGTCTATGTTTGAAGCAATTTAAATGTAAATTGATTTGTGTGAATAAGAGATGAATGACTTAAGGGATTTTATTTCAGATAAATAATGTTTGAGAGGCTGGAGAGAGAGCTCAGTGGAATAAGCGCTTGTCTGGCAGGCTCTAGGTCCTGAGTTCAATCCCTGGTCCCTCTGCCCCCCCCTTCAACCCTCCAAAATGTTTGAAATAGGAAGTTTGTAATTCAGATAAACAGTACATTATTCTGTATATTTATTTGCTAAATTTAGCAACCCTCATCCTATTTATTGCACATAGTGGGTACTGAATGAATATAATTTGGTCTCTATTGTTAGCCCTATAAAGTTGATAGAATGTTTTTGTTCCTAGTTTCATGGGAAGGGAAGAAGATTGATACTCATGAATTTGAAACGCTTTCCCCAAATTCACATAGTTCCTATATTTTAGGTCCTGGCCTATGTGATGAGGGATGCTCATATTGTGACTGCTAACCAAAGCTAGTTCTTACTTTACTTAGATTTTTCTACAGCAGAAGGACATAGTATTATAAAGTACTGAAAAAAAATGTGGGCTATTGAGGGTTTTATTTAGTAATGTTAGAGAAAACTATGAAAGTAATTTCTTTTTCATAAGTTCAAATATCTTTGTGTTTCATGTATTCGTAAATCTTGAATTTGCATGAATTGAGAAAAGAACATACTTTTCTTTATAAAAATGTACTTAAAATTAATGAGTCTGAGGTGTCAGGATGGCCAAGTGGTCTAAGCCGCCAGACTCAAGCTGTAAATGGCTATGGTCGACAACTTCTTCAGATAACTCACTATTGTTGTGTAATGCTGAACTGTGTCAGATTGTGTCATCGAGTTCAGGCACCTAAATTAGTTGAATGACAATGGAGTGCCCATCTTTGACAAGTGTAGACAAAGGAAGGAGTATAGAAGTTAAGAATCATGATGTGTGTGTATGGACAGTGCAGTTGGGATAGATAATGCTGTGCTTCTACATAATTCTATGAGAGGCAAGATTTGCACTAATGGTGGGTGGACAGGATATTATGTCGGCTTCTAGTACTATGGACAACCACTAGGAAAATAATAAGGTAGAAAGTATTAATTATTGAATCTTTGATGTAATTCAGGTATAAAAAATAAGATACGCAAACAGCTACACTCTTTAATTACTGATAAGAGACATATGCTATAATAATGTCTGCAAGTATAATATCATGTATGCACCTTCTATGATACCAAAACATTATGAAAACAGTGTGCAATGTATTAATTTATCAAATCCATCTTGTCAAGGTGTCTTAAAACTGTCTCATTGATATTTGTACTTCAATAAAATAAAAATTGAAAAAAAAATGTCTGTAAAATCTGTGGCTTAGCTACTTTTTTGCAATTGGACTTTTACAGTAACAAAAAGCATTTTATTATTTTTTTTAAATTCATTTATTTATTACAGTGTCTTGCTACACATCATGGATTCTTTTTTTTTTTTTTTTTTTTTTGCGGGGGTGGGGGGGTCAGCTCAGCTCAGCCCGCCCTGGGGGGAGGGGCTGGCATGGCATGTGGTGCTGGGGCTCGAACCACGGTCCCTGAGAGGTGCTTTAGACTACTGAGCTATCTTGCCAGCCCCCTTTTTTTTTTTGTTTTTTTGCGGAGCCAGGGATTGAACTCAGGCCCTTGTGCTTGCCAGGGAAGTGCTTATTCCACTGAGCCATCTCCCCAGCCCCCCAAAAAGCATTTTATAATATTGCACAGTGGAGGGTTTTTCCAAGCCAGATTTCATATTTTTTTCATTGTTTCTGATAGTTATTACTACCATTTTCTGAATACTAGCTTTTATATAAATATAAGCCTATTCTTCTATTTTCTTAAACATTTTTTTGTGTGTGTCATCTTTTTCTTAACATTATACAATTTCAAGATTGTGGCTTTAATGGCAGGAGTGCTGTGTGAAATAATTATTTGAAGGATTAATAATCATTCTCTTTAAGAAGTAGAATTCTTAAGCCTTCATTTGAAAAATTTTAAAATTAAAGCAACATTGAGATTCTATCTTACCCCAGAAAAATGGCTATTATCAAGAATTCAACCAGTAGTAAATGCTGGAGTGACTGTGAGGAAAAGGGAACTGTTCTCCACTGTTAGTGGGAATGTAGATTGGTACATCCACATTGAAAATTAGTGTGAAGATTTCTCAAAAAGCTAGTATTAGATGGGCCAGCGAGACAGCTCAGGTGTCTAAAGCGCCTGCTTAGGCAAAGTGCAGGGACTGCAGTTGGTTCAATTCCCGGCACCACATGCCATGCTAGCCCCACCCCTAGGGCAGGCTGAGCTGGCCCCCCAAAAACCGAGAAAAACTAGTATTAAAAGTTCTATTAAATTCAGCTGTTCTTTTGGGTATTTTTCAAAAAAAAAAAAATGCAAACATTGTATCACAGCAATATGTTTGCATCCATATTTATAGCAGTATTTTTTCTTTTTTTTTTTTTGGTGGACCTGAGGGTTGAACTCAGCGTTAGTGCTTGTCAGGAAGCACTTATTCCACTAAGCCACCTCCCTGACTGCTTTTTAACTTTTTTTTTTTTTTTTTTTTTTTTTTTTTTTTTTTTTTTTTTTTTTTTTTTTTTTTTTTTTTTTTTTTTTTTTTTTTTTGGTTGAACCAGGGATTGAACTCAGGCCCTTGTGTTTGTCAGAGAACCTCTTATTCCACTGAGCCATCGCCCTGGCCCCTTTATTTTATTTTTGATACTAGGATTTGAAGTCAGGAGTTTGTACTTGCCAGGCAGGCACTTATCCTGCTGACCTATATTCCCAACCTTGTTTTTTAAAGAGAATACAAAGTAGTAATAATAAAAAAAAATAAATGATACAGAATTTCACTAACAAAATAATATGAATTTGACAGTATTTTTTGTATTGCAGTGTTGTCTTCATATTAGTTATTTAGATTACCAGATATATACATGCAAAATTGGAAAAAGAAAAAAGTTATGAAGGCCGGGCATGGTGGCGCATGCCTGTAATCCCAGCACTCGGGAGGCTGAGGCAGGAGGATTGTTGTGAGTTCGAGACCAGCCTGAGCTACAAAGTGAGCTTAAGGCCAGCCTGAACTGCATAGTGAGACCCTGTCTCAAAAAAAAAAAAAAAAAAAAAA
>PVKA01020300.1:0-33027 GCA_004027165.1 Ctenomys sociabilis | reverse complement strand
CACAATAGTGAGGATCAAACTCAGGGCCTTCACATGGAGCTATACCCCCGGTCCCTGTTTGTTTGTATGTTTTGAGGTGGCATTGCTAAATCACTGATCTTCCCACAGGTTGGGCTCAAACTTTCCATCCTCCTGCCTCAGCCTCTCAGAGCCGGCATGGGAGGCGAGCACCACCACGGCCAGTTTCACTCAGTTCTTGGCTAAGTGTCTTCTGTGTGCTCAGCCCCGGGCAGGTTGGGCCTGGCCTTCCTTCCTTACTCTGTGTGCTGCACCTACTTACCCCGCACCCTGTGTGCTGGCCTTGCGAGGTGCTGGGGACACCCGAGACCACAGTCCTTGGTTCATGGAGAGCCTCAGCTGTCAGAGAAGAAAGGATGTGTCTGTGGTTTTCTTTCCACTTGGCCCTAGCCCTGAGGCATCTTCTGTCCAACTGAGGCTCTCCCGCCCGGAGGAAGAAAACTATTTCGCAGGCGAGCCCGCCCTCTGGTGGCCATCGTGGGCACTGTTTATTTCCTCTTGGGAACTTCTTCCCAGAGCCTTGCCCTGGAGGGCAAGTCACTGGGGGCCCAGCTCAAGCATCCTGCAGCCCTGCCTCCTCGGCCCCAGGGGTTCCCTGGGGAAAGCCTCATGGGCTTCCCGCTGAGTGCTGGTGCTGATTTCCAGATGAGAGGCAGCACAATCCAATTAAATGTGAGTTGCAGTTAGCCAGCCAATATCTAATGGTCTAAGTATATCCCCAGAACTGCACAGGACAAGTACACCACAATTTTTTCAATGCTTATCTGAAATGTAGATTTAATCAGTACCCTTTTTTCATTTGCTAAATTTGGCAAAGCTTGCTGTGTGGAGCAGGCCAGCAGGAGCTCATCTGGATGTAGTGGCTGGGGAAAGGCTGCCCCGGGAGAGGGGCTGGGTCTAAATCTCTCTGGAGCCAGAGAGAGGGAACAGAACCCAAGCTTCACATGTGTACCTGGGACTCACACCCACATCATCTGGAGGTACAGTGAGGAGAACGGGGACTCTCTCAGATGCCCTTTCCCGGCTCTGCGGCCATGAGCGCCCTGCCAGCTCCGCACCCAAGACCTTCCTCCTTGAAGTTCATGGGCTCTGCTGGTCCCTGCTGGTCTCTGCAGATGCTGAGTCACCTTTCCCCCCAAGGATCCATAAGATATCAGTGGTTGGTGCAGACAGAATGTATTTAAAGAGGATCTCAGCACTGCAACCCAGCAGGGCCAGTGTGCGGGTTAACAGTGTTGGGCTAGTTTTGCAATTTCTCTGTGCTTCAGCTTTTGCATTAGTAACATGCGAGTAACAACCAGGCCTACCTTATGGGGTAGGTGTACCCATAAGGTGCTGGGCATGTAGCTCCAGGGTAGAACCTGAGCCTAATGCACAGGTGGCCCTGGCTTCCATCCTCAATGCCGAAATAGAAATAGATGTGAGAACAACGTGGGTCACACCTTTCTTATTCTGGTGTACTCAGTGCTTACTGATCAGCACAGGGTTTTCTCCTAGAGCGGTACTGCAAGCCAGTTCTTGCCCACATAGAGGGCAGATAAGGGCAACCACAAGAGCACAAGACATTTAGAGAGATTTCCTCATCCTGAGCAAAGCACAGGCCGCTGGGTGATGTGACAGCTCACTGTTGCAGCGCAGCCTTCTCCAGGCTCCGCAGCCATGAGCACAGCTGAGCATCTACGTTCCTAGCAATATTAGAACCCATTTATAATGATTTATGGTAATTACACTGGACAAGAGTTTGATGGCTATTAGTCCTCTTTATTTGGCTGGAAAGCATTTGAAGCCTGAAGCCTCGTGGGACAATCAGCACCAGCACCATTATGAAACACCCTTGGATTTGGAACCAATTTGGACTGTCGTTTTTGATATCGCAGATTATCCATCTTCAGGTTGCAAGTCCTGCAGGACCAGAGGGCAGTGGGCAGCACGGGTCTGCCCAGGAGCAGGCAGGCAGGAGAAGCCGGCCCCCGGAGCAGAATTCCCAGGATGCACTCATCTCTTCCTTGCACACAACACTCCTATACCCCCAGGGGGCCTCTGTGCCTCAGTATCCCCTCCTGCTCTTTCCTCAAGAGCGAGCAGGGCAATTGGAGCTGTCCTCTGCCCATAGCACACAACACAAGCTGAGGAGTTACTGGCTGTTCGGGGCTGGTGTTCACGCTGAACTTGATATTTTATATTGAAGATCACCCCTGAGTGAAACAGCCATAACATTGTAATAAATAAGAATCTCTCGAGCTGTGCCTACATGATTTAAATAGTTAACAAACCAGATGTTTAATTTCACAGTGACAAATACAACTCATTCCTCTGCATTTCTTCGACTTTCCAATTGAATGTTCTAGAATAAGATGAGCTGGCTTGACCTGCCCACACCAGAACCTCCTGGATGATTTTATGCACCAGTCTTTACAGCAAACAAAGCAGAGCAATTCTACCTGAGAAGCCTAAAGCAAGGCCACAGAGCCTGAGCCCTCAGGGCTTGTGGGTCCTCCATTATTTCTAGGGTCCAGTGGAAAGATTTCTCTCTCAAAATCCAGGCGCTATATGATTTCTTCAACCTTGATTTTAATGAGAAAGAACAATGAGGAACAATTACTGGGCCAAGGACCCCAGGCTACAAGGGCCTGGCAGGTCCAATTCATCACCCTCCTCTTGTTCAGAAACTCAGACTGGCTCTAGTGACAGGAGGAAGCGGCCTCAGGAGCCTTCTCCCCCGTGGAGCTGGGTGTCCTTGCTTTACTGACACTGAATTATGCAGAACACCCACATCACCCAGAGGCCCACTTACAAAGTTTGGCTACTTTAACTGCTCCTGGCAATTAGACCCTAAACCCCAGCTGTTTCACTGGTGCCCATTTGGAGGGTAAATTCATTATTTTAATATCCATTGCTAAACTTAGGGTTTTTATTTGCAAGGAGAAAATTCATGGAACAGAAAATATAGATAAGACTGGAAAATGATTTCAATGTTTGTCCGGTGATTTCAGAATTTTCCTCTTCTTCAGCCTATGCCTCTGCTTCGGCCACATGTTGGGTGTGGGGTGGCGACAGAAGTCAGCCTGAACCTGGTGGCTTTAGACAGTCTGCTCTCTATTCATGCCAAGGCCAGGGCAGGATGGGGACAGCTCTGACCCGCTGTGAAGGGAGAGGATGCGGTACTCCTCCCTGAGTGCAGACCACAGGGCAGTGCTCACCTGAGGACCCCTCTCTGCTTTAGTTGATGAGAGCACTCTGTGCTGCAGGGGCTAGGCCCAGCCTGTGGACAATGGACACCAAGTGTCTCAGGGCCTGTGTATTCCCTTCCTCACCACTGCCATCCTTTACCCTGCCAGACATTCATTGTGAGCCCTGGACCCCAGCCTCCACCTACCATCTTGCCATCACCATGTGGAGGAGTCGAAGTCCACACACATAAACACCCTGTCTTTTCCAAGCTCCCTGTCTCCATGAAGAACTCTCCAGCTTCCAGGACCAAACCCAGGAACTGAGAAGTCCCCTTGGTATCCCTTGAGACATTCCCTTGTCCTTGGCTGCTACGGCAGAGGCTCTTGGTATCCAGCCCATGTCCCCTGAGACTGACCATGTTGGTGGCACTGGCACCATGCCAACTGCTGGGATCTACCTGAGGAAGCCAGAGAAAGCCATCTTTTTTAGCAACACAGAAGGGAAGCAGGTATGGTAGTGCCCACCTGTAATCCTAGCCTTCTGAGGCAGGAGGGTCACCTGATTTTGAGGCCAGTCTGAATGATATAGTGAAACCCTGCCCCAAAAAGCAAACAAACAAGACAGATGGGAAGAGCCAGGAGGTTGGAACTATGCAGGAACAGTCTCCCACCATGGCTGGGTGACTCCTCACTCCTCTGAGATGTGTGCCTCTTTCTGTTTAATAAGTCTCCTTGCAGGATTGGGCTATGATGGCCCAAAGGTGGGAGCTGCTTCAGAGGGTCAGGACAGTGTGGGGTAGTGCTCCAAAGTGCTCAAAGCTCAGGCAAATAACAACATTTCCAGAGAACTTTGAGGACATAACCCTGCTGCCTAGCACAGGTAAACATACATAAGCCGGTTACAGCACTATTCAAGAATGTAAATATGTGATAACAACCTGTGTAAGAGCTGAGTCAATAAAGACACAGGTGGGTCTTGCTCTACCCGGCTGCCTGCTACTGCTGTGCGGCTGACATCTGCCTCTGCACACCCTCCTCAGAGGCCTCCCACATGAATGTACCCCTTCAGCCTTCTCGACCCCAACGGCTAGATCCTGCTGCATAGGACTCCATGCACAGAAGGGCCCACAGGTGGGTTTTTGGGCTCCACTGCCACCACTCTGAAACTGAACCCAGAGCATGCCCAGAACACCTCCCCAGTCCTTTTTATTTCTTTTGAAACAATCTAATCTCAAATTTGAGATCCTCCTGCGTCAGCCTCTGGAAGAGCTGGGATGATAGGCATGTGCCATCATGCCCTGATCAATTCAAAATTCCTCACAATCTATGAGCAAAAAGCCTGCAAACCAAGAAGCGAATCCTGCTAAGCCCACATGAGAAGGTCCTCCTGGATGCCTTCCTTTCTCCTCTATCTGGTCTCTCTGTTTCTCTGTCACTCTTTGCTACCCATAAATAAACTGTTTATAGCCAGATTCTTGCCTTATGGAGTGCTCTGAGACCTCTCTACATGAATTTCCTGGGATGCCAACAGGCAGACTGGACTTGCAGTTATGAGAAATAACTGCGATGCATGCCCTTCCTCTGTGTGACCCAGCCAATTTCCGGGCCTGTTCTTAGTGGTGCATAATTGGCAACCACCACACAGCAATGTTTTCAGCATCTAGAGTAGTCAGAGGAGGGTGACCAAGTGCTGAATAGTGTGCAGTCTGTCAAACCCTAGCGTATGCTGGTTGATTAATTCACCCCACAGTTACAATTCCCTGAGGTTCTGAAGATCAGAATGGAAGAGAAGCTTGCTCCAGGACACACAGGCAGGACTCAAAACCAGTTCTATCTGGTTCTAACACTAAAGTCTTTCTCCGAAGTCAGTCCTGCGGTTCCCAAGTTCAGGATTCCTGACTCCATTCTCCTACCCCTAACTTCAAAAATCTGAGGTGGAAGCTCAAGAATTTGTGTTTTCCTGTGCAACGCTGAAGACCATTTGCATCAAGGTATTTTCCCCAAATCCAAACAAGATGACCATATGACTCTTCATTTGAGACACTGGTCAGACTTCTCACTGGCTTTAAACACTAAGTACCCAGTCTGATCTAATTTTGAATTAGCCTTTATGCACCTCAGTAAAAAGTCTTTTACTTACTAAATCTCTGTTCCAAGACTGCATTCCTTCCACAAATGTGCGCACTGTTAGCCCTTCTCCAGAGCCCCCATCACACTGCAGCCTCCTCAAAGCAGAAGGGAGCTCTCAGGCGCTCCACCGTACTCAGGAAGATGTTCACGGTGCCCCTGAGCCCAGCACATGAGGCTGGGTAGCAATGGCACTTGCCTTGTCATCGCCTCATTTTACAGCAACCGTTTTGGCTCCTGAGTTCTGTCAGTTCCTTTTTGGCAGGAAGATGAGACTAAGAGCCGCATGATAGACGGATGCACTCCCATGCCCTCCAAGCAGTAATAGACTGCAATCATGTCAGAGTTTTCTAGAGCAGAACATCCCTGCAGCTGGAGCTGAGCCTGACCAACTCAGGAGAGAAGCTGTTGCTCATAAAAGGAAGATTCACTGAGCTTATAAATGGACTTTTTATGAACTTCTCCTCCTGCTTCTAATTTTAGTGCTGGAGCATGCTAGATTATGCTACTAGCAAATACTCTTCCCAATTCAAAAACTGGGCTTCTGATCAAAGCCACCTTTACTAAGTTCCAGAGTCTATCTCAATAGTAGCTTATTTCATATGCACTATATATTTCTCTGTTAAAACCGTGTGGTCCTCTTATACGCCATTAGTACTCACAGAAAGCCTTAGGGAATAATAACTAATTTAATAACTAAAATGTTTAAATCCTTGTAAAAATTAGTAACAATCATATAGCCATACTTTAGTATTTAAAAATAGATTGCCAGCTCTCCTGATGAGTCTTTTCCTGCAGAGTTGGCCAGAAAGGCTATAAAAATATCTCACAGAATTTTTTTTAATTTAAGAAGAGTCTGAGCAGTGCCAAAACATTTGAATATAGAGTAGCACTTCCAGCCAATTAACTCTTTGCGCCAAGGTATCCGTGTGATCATTTCCTACTGAACTGAAGTTTTTCTTAATAACTTGGTATGATGCACCTGCTGGCCACCAGGCCGGAGGGTACCACTTCCATCAGCAGCAGGAGCCCATCCTCTCTGCAGCCCCCTCCCAGGGCTGCCAGGGGTCCCAAAGACACTCAGGTCCCTGGCAGGAAAAAGACTGAGTGCTCTTGGCCTTTGGTTTATTCAGACTCAGTGGTTATGTAACCGTCACTGAGGCAGGAGCACAGCTACATTGGACTGGCCAGGCCCGCAGACTGGTGCTCAGGAGGGCAAAGTGGCACTGATGTCCTGAAGGACACAGAGGTGGGTCGGATGCTGTCTCCAGGGACCAAGTTGCTGGGTGACTGTTGCATGGCTCTTTTGCTACAGACTGCATAGCCTGTGTGATACCCAGTCCTCTCTCCTCACCGGTGTCCTCTCCTTTCATTTCTGGCAGGACACTTTCCATTTCTGAGATTCAGTGACTGTTCTGGGGCCTGTGGGTCACCGTGGTGAAAGGCGATGCCTGTGCAGACCTGTGGGTTGTCACATTATAGCTTTGTTTGCTTGGCTATCTCACTTCCAGCTCCTTTAATCCAATCTCAGCTCTCAGCCTCCAGCCTTTTAATCCAGCACCTGCACAGACCAGGAGATGAGACTCGAGGATGGTCACTAAGCTGAAGGGAGGGAGGAGGCAGGGACTGGGGGACTCTTCCAGAGAAAAGCAGGTTTGGTGGCCTAGGAATTTGGTGACTTCATTTGTCAGCCTGTCCCCTTTAGTTCCTGTGTTCAGTGTACTTCTCTCTGAGAACACTTGGTTTGTGGAAGCCTGCACTAACAAAACAAGTACCTCCAGGGCACATCCAGTTTCGCTTATCCTGCTGAACATTATGGGAATTTCTGTAGGTCATGACATCTGACTTCTTTTTTCTGCAGTGTCACTTTTCATAGCGTCCAACTACTCAGCTCCCAGGGACAGGGCTCTCTTGATGTCGTGTCTGGGGGATCCATTGCTATTTTTCAGAGCAGCTCATCTTCCTCAGACGTGTGTGTGTGTGTGTGTGTGTGTGTGTGTGTGTGTGTGTACAAACATGTCTTGTGAGCTCTGAAGTTCAAACAGCCTCATGGCAGCTTTGAGTTTGCCTCTGCCAAGGATCCCAATACTTCATTTGACTGTAATTGCTTTTCTGGGTTAATGTATGGACTCTATTCTCATAAGCCAGAGGAACAATTTGGAATATGCAGTCTTATATGGTGTAGGGTTGAACTTTCAGCTTTTTTTTTTAAGTTACTTTTTTTTGAGACATGGTCCTACCAGGTAGCCCAGGTTGGCCTCAATCTTGTGATCCTCCTGCCTCAGCCTCCTGAGGGCTGGGATGACAGGCATGCGCTGCCACACTCAGCCTTCTGGATGTCTGAGGAGATCATTTTCCCCTCACTCAGGTTTCTGACAAGAGAGACCCCCAGGCTTTCGGGTGTGGGGCACTATTTTCTGGCCCCAGGACACAGGAGTGCAGTCTCTGGATTCCAGGGATCTACAGGGATCAGTTCCAGCTCCCTACTCCCATAGGGCCCATGGCTCCACCCTTCGTCTAGGCTAGCCACTCTACAGCCATCCCACGAAATGGAAACATAAGCTGTGGGTGACTCCTCCCACTAATTTATCTTTCCATTTCATGGGATGGCTGTAGAGTGATGGTTATAGTTTGTTCTTAATAGGAAAGTAATACATACTCATTGTTAAAAAACATGGCAAATTTATTTATGCACAATAGGACACTAGCATGTCATAAGGATAAACCTGAGTGATTTGTGGGAAAATGGATGCACCTGGAGACAGTAATGTTACGTGAAATAAATCAGACACATTAGCTTAAATATTGCACTTTTATATGAGAAATCAAAATACTATACATAAGTTATAGAGTAAAATAAAAGATAATAGTCAGGCATGGTGGTACATGCCTGTCGTCTGAGCGCTTAGGAGACTGAGGGAGACCGTGTCTCCAAAAAGACACAGAGAGAGAGAGAGAGAGAGAGAGAGAGAGAGAGAGAGAGAGAGAGAATACAAAACAGGGAGCCAGGCATGGTGGCACATACCTATAATCACAGCACTCAGGATCGCCTCAAGTTCAAAGTCAGCCTGGGCTACATATGTACATTCAAGGTCAGCCTACACTAGTAAGACCCTGACTCAAAAATAAATAAATAAATAAAATAAAAGGAAACAGTAAGATAGGATCTTTTGCAAATGAGAAGGGACCAAAAGATGAAGAAAGGATGTGTTGTTAGCTGGTGGTCAGCTTGTTACACCAAGCTGAACTGAACTAGCATTGTGCTGAGGACTGATGCCAGCAGCGTAAGAATCAGAACTGGAGGACTGGCAAGATAGCTCAGCAGACTAAGCGCCTGCTTAGACAAGCATAGGGACCAGGGTTCAATACCTTTCTGGAGGGAAGGCCATGCCCTCCAGCATGCTGAGCTGGCGACCAAGTCCAGGTGTGGTGGTGCACGCCGGTAATCCCGGCACTGGGGAGGCTGAAAATAGGAGGATCACTATAAGTCCAAGCTGCATAATGAGACCCTGAACCAAAAACATAAAATTTAAAAAAAAGAATCAGAACTGGAAAAGCTGCTGAGAAACACTGTGCTCAGAAGCTGTTGGAAGCTGCTGGGTCTCTTGGGCTGTTCTGCGGGGTGACCTTGTCATGGTGGCTTTCCTGATGAACTTGGCTGTTCTCATTGGAGGAGGAGCTTGGGACCTCATTGTCACTGAGAGTGGCTATGGTTCATTTTAGGGTAACTCTGGTCCTCTTCTTGAACATCGCTTCCTGGCTCTGGAGGGGAAGATGGTTCAGCCTTGTGGAGAAGCTTGTCACGTTGGCTTTCCTGGTAGAAACTCAGCTTTCCTCATCCCTGGAAGACCTTGAGACCTCACTGTTGCTGAGGATGGCTGTGGTACCTTTGTGGGAGCTCCGGGGCTTACTTTGAGCCTTGCTTTCTAACTCCAGTTCAGATCTCTCAGCCTGTTAGCACAGATCCCTCATCCTGCTGGCACAGACTTTGTAGCTTCCACTACTGACCGTTGGGCCTTCCCAGCACAAATCCATGAAGTGGCCTCATGAGACTTTGTCGAGGGGCTCTAGGCCTCCAGTTGGACTCGTGGGAGGCCCTGTTACGAGCTCTAGGCTTTCAGCTGGACTCGCGCAGGATATTAGGATCCAGGCCCTCAGCTGGAGTCCTTGATCTTTACTGTGTGGACAGATTTTCTGCATTCTTTTGGGTGATTCATTATAAATAATCTTATAAAACGTATTCTATATTGTATTGTTTCCCCTTGCAAAAAAAAAAAGCAAAAAAAAAAAAAAAAACATGACAAACGGAGAGAGAAAGGATGAAAAAAGATTATGATGTGTTATGTACATGTAGCAGCTTCCCAAGATATGATGGTACACGACTCTAATCCCAGGACTCCAGAAGCTGAGGCCGGAGGATCACTGTGAGTCTAAAGCCTGTCTGGAATACCTAGTGAGCATAAGGCTAGCCTGAAGTATATAGTGAGACCCTATCTCAAAAACTCAAACAAAAATAAATAAATAAAGCAAAGCAAATAGTTCATTAGCCTCACTCTCCTCTCAGGGATGGCCTGAAATTGCTTTCTTCTGGTCCCTGCTCAGATCCAACATACTGTGCACTTACAGGAGTGTCTGGGTCTTTATTTATTTATTTATTTATTTATTTATTTATTTTTGCAGAACCGGGGATTAAACTCAGGCCTTGCACTTGCCAGGGAAGCACTTATTCCACTGAGCCATCTCCCCGGCCCCTGTCTGGGTCTTTAATGAACACCACCAGATCAGCCTGGTTCACCCCGAACTTCCCTGGCTGCTCACTAATTGTCAGGGTCCTTTCATGTATGCACTTCCAGCCATTTTTCAATTCCAATAAACATTTTATCCAAGTATATTAAAATTATTTTTGGTACCAGGAATTGAATATTAAAATAAATTTTGAAACGCATTTCAAGTTTTTTTTTTTTTTTCAGTACTATGGATTGACTGCAAGACCTTCACACTGAGTTATATTCCTAGCCCTTTTACACTTTTTGTTTTGAGACAGAATATTGCTAAATTGCTCAGTTGCCCAGCATAGGCTGGAACTTATGATCCTCCTGTCTCACCTCCGAGCACCAGGATTACAGGCACACACCACCACACCCAGTCTCAGTCACTGGCTTAGTGCACCCTGGGGTCTGGCACAGCACAAAAGGGATCAAACCCTGTGCCTGCCTAAGTAGGCACTTTCGGAGTAAAATTTTAATAAAGTAGAAATTATAAAAGAAGAAATTTAAAATCCTACTTAACGTTCCCAGAGAGTGTTCCTCAGCACTGGTGACTTGCAGGAGCTCTTGTCCCACCCTTTTCTGAAAGATGCTTCCCACAAGCACATTCTTCTGTGGAATTTCTGCTTTAATAATCTCTGCCCAAACTCTCTAAAGAAATGTGTCAGTAGAGCCTTCATTTTGAAGGAGTTCTAATTTTTCACTCTCTTTCCTTGATTAAAAGTAATTTCTCTACTGTTGTGTCTATTAGATGTCTTTTGGCAAAACTTGCCTATGGTATCATTTTTTATCACAAAAGGAGTGTAAGTCAGAAAGTCTAAAATAGAAATTGCAACCTTCAGGCCGAGGATATATCAGCACAACTCCTGCCTGGCACGTGCAAGGTTCTAGTTCAATTCCTGGTACCAAAAAAGAAAAAGAAATTGCAACCTGCAGGCCAAATGTGGCACACAGATTTGTTTGGGGAAATCTCATAATGCCAAAACAAAAAAACCATATATGTTGAAATGAAAACCTGGATTTCCACATCTCATTGAAACAGCAATTCTAGCAATACAGGGCTCACATTTCCATAGGGTTGCAATTCGCTGGACCAGAAAAGGGCCTCCTCGCTGAGTGGCTGGTGAGCCGCAGAGGCCGGTCAGCTTGCTCACTGCCTGCGCAGCACCTGAGTGTCCTGATCAGAACCAGAATGTCAAATGCTTTCTTGGTCTACACGATTTCCTTCAGAGAGTCATAAAAAGGGAGAAACAAGGGAAACTTTGTACAAAACTAGCTTAAAGCCATGACTTTGCACATTTTTAGACGAAGGTAATAAAGAAATCAAAAGTACTGTAGTACTTTCGAGGCTGCCAGCTAAAACAGTCACCTCCCCACTGGCACCCACCTTCTAGTGCCAGGTTTTTCTTTGTTCCCTTTTTGTTTTGTCTCTTGCAGACAGGATCTCAATAGGCTGGCCTTGAACTCACTTTGTAGCCCAGGCCAGTCCTGAACTCACAATAGTCCTCCTGCCTTAGCCACCTGAGTGCTGGGATTACAGGTGTGTACCACTATGCCTGGCCAAGTGCCAGAGCAGTCCTAGTGACTTTAAATCACATGTAAAGGACTTTCTAAGTTGGAAGTGTGGTGGTTAATTTTAGATGCCAACCCACTTGGATTAAGGAATCCCCAGAACCCCAGTAAAGCATTGTTTTGAGTGTGTCTCACAAGTGTTTCAGAGGAGGGGAGGGGGATCTGACCCAGGCAGACTAAGTAGTAGTGAAGAGTCTGTATTAAGATGGATCTTTTCCCTGACAGCTGGGATACTTTTTGAAAGAAAATCTTCTATCCTCTGGTTCAGGTTGTTGGATACTACATTCTATCTCTTTTAACCCTGTAGAGTTGGACAGTAAAACTAAAGTACCTGGGTGTGGTGGCTCATACCTATAATCTTAGCACTTGGGAGGCTGAGGCAGGAGGATCACTTTGAATTCAAGACCAGCCTAGGCTACATAGTGAGTTCAGGGGCAGCCTGAAACCTTTTCCTTAAAAAAACAAAATAGAATACAAAAACAAAAACAAAAATATTGCATAAGCAGGACTTCAACTTGCAATCTTCCTGCGCTGACCTCCATTGATGTTAGAGTTACAGGTGTGTGTCACCACACTGAATTTAATGGATTTTTTTTTCTTTTTACATGATGTAGCAGAAAAAGACTGAATCCCTTGAGTCAGATGCAAACTGCTAAACTCAGGTCTGGAGTGTCATCCAAGGCTGGTCCCCCAGCAGGAGCTGGTGGGTGGTGATGGAAACTTCAACAGGGGCTCCTGGGAGGACTTAACCCACTAGTGCCATCCTCGAGCCAGTGATGGGGCCTCAGTGTTCTCTGCTGCTGTTCTCTTTTCCCTTCTCAGTCATGAAGAAATGAATAGGTCTCTTCCTTGATGCGCTCTGCCACACTGGGCTGTGCCTCAAAGCAGTGGGGTGAATTGGCCATGGGGTGAAAACTCCACAACTGTGAGTAGGAATTACCCTTCGTCACAAGTTATCACACATATGGGTGACAGTAACAGAAAGCTGTCACAGAGGCCTAAGAAACACTCAGCAAGAAACAATACTGCTGCAGATTATTTGTCCCCCTTTATCTCTTTGTTAACTACCCCTGCTGCCATCTATCCAGGATAGAACCAAAGACATTCTGTTGCAGGCTGGTAGACTGGGCAGGGGCGGGAAAGAGAGGTGGGGGGAAGTGATGGTTTGTGGGTAAAGGGCACCGTGGCCACCATGAAACACTGTTGAAGGAAACACATGTGGGCCTGGGACCTCCCGTATGGGAAAATTGCAAAACCCAGAGAGGAAATGACTGCAGAAGAGTCTGGGCGGATGTGGCTGGTGACAGCAATGATTCCTTCCCAGGCCCCAGCATAGCAGCAGAACGACCTTGACCTACTTGTGGTTCAGGACTGTGTGGGCCAAGCCACCAGATCTGAAGGAAGCAGGCAGATGACAGGAGGGACGGCTCTGTGGACACATGGAAGAAACACAGAAGAAAAATCCCAATTCCCTGGGTTACTGAGACCCCCAGCCATGGGACAAAACCACAGATAAGAGGGGCAGCTCCACATGTCCACCATGCTGGCCGAGGGGGTGTTGGAGGCAAAGGCAGGGTGAATTACAGAACAGGCAAAGCTCTAGGTCATGCACACCTTATCTGCACATCATTGAAGAATGTAAATTGATTGGATTTTGACCAAGGACAGTTAACACTGTGAATCTAAGATCATAAATATTCTTAACCACATACAACTGTGGCCAGTGAGTCTAAAATGAATAATGCATGGTATTATGCTACTTATTGGAATGAGTGATTTGTTTTATAATATAAATGTTATAGCCCTTTAATATGTCTCCCAAGGGCACATCTGATTTGGCAAATGAAAAAGGAAAACTAAAAAATGAGTAAGACTATAGAAAAAAATAGAAATTCTTTCACTGATTTTTTTTTCTAACATGAATTCTGCTCTAGCCAAAGAAGGTGAATTAGTAAATTTACCTCTTTCTGATGACAATTTTTGTTAACATTTGACAAAAATGGAAAACTGCACTGAAGCTCCTTATCCGTACATACAGCAGGGACATATGTGCTTCTATGTGCATGGGAAGAGGCTGTGCCCAAGAGGCTCAGATGAACAGAAGTTTCCTGGGGAAGATTGCCGGGCATGCGGAGGAGAGGAAGAATTTCTACTCTGCATTTATTACTTTAATTATTTATTTTTATGTGTTTTTAGTACAGGAGCTACAGGATCTCACTACGTAGATCAGACTCAGTGATTCTCCTGTTTTCAGCCTCCCGAGTGCTGGGATTATAGACGGGCACCACCAGTCTCAGTCGCTCTCCTAGTGTCCCCTAGGATCAGGGCTCACACTGCATGCTAGGGTCGAACTGGGGCCCCTGCATCTGCCTAAGCAGGCACTTTAGTCCACTGAGCTATCTGGCCCCATTTATTACTTTAAAAGTGACATAAGCAATCACACGTATACACACACACACACACACATGCCTGTGCCACTTGCAAATCAAAGTTAGTAGAGACTGAATAAACCAAGGAGCAACAAGAGCAGGATGTTGCAATTTGGGGCCCTCAGCTCCCACAGCTCCAGGTTCAGGTTCCTTGCAGTGTCTTAGTCCACCAAGCAGCTATAGCAAGGCACCATAAACTAGAGGGCTCATCCACAATAGGCATTTGTTACACGCCTTTCTGGAGGCCAGGAAGCCTGAGGTAAAGGCACAAGAAGATTTGGAATTCGGAGACAGCCTGTTTCTGACCATGGGCAACACCTTCTGTCTATGTCTTCGCAAGGTGGAAGGGGTAGATGAGCTTCCCCGAGCTTGTTTTATAACAAAATAATCACCTCTCAGAAAGCTTCATCTGATCCAGGTGTGGTGGCACATGCCTGTGATCCCAGCACTCAGGAGGCTGAGGAAGGATTGTTGCAAGTTTGAGACCAGCCAGGCTACAAAGTGAGCTCAAGGCCAGCCTAAACTGCACAGTGAGACCTTGTCTCAAAAAGACAAAAAAAAAAAAAGAAAAGGAAAAGAAAGGAAAGGAAAGGAAAAGAAAGGAAAGGAAAGGAAAGGAAAGGAAAGGAAAGGAAAGGAAAGGAAAGGAAAGGAAAGGAAAGGAAAGGAAAGGAAAGGAAAAAGAAAAAGAACACCTCATTGCTCAATACCTTCCCCTCAGGGCTTCGAGGGGGCACACACATTTAAATCATAGCATGGTGGTTCCTGGTCTTGGATCTCAAGAATCAATTCTGCAAAGCCTCTTCTTAAGTAAACTCAATGTCATATCTGTTGCTGGCTATCTGAGAAGCCCTTGGGGACCTGGATCTGGAATAAGCCCCAAAGGCTGGGTGGTGATAGCTCAGTCCTCGACTCACACTGCTAGGAGACTAACCTTTAGAAGCTGGAGTCCGGTGAGAGCAAGTTAAGTCATCAGGACCCCCACCAAAGGGGGTGCTGGGACCCCAGCCTCATCTCCCATCCCCTTTGCTTCCGAATCACCATAAGGTGTGCAGCTCTGCTCTATCCCAAGTACCTGACGGACCACAGGCCCCAAACCACAGAGCCAAGGATGGCAGACAGAAGGCTCTGATATCATGAGCTGGAATGACCCTTTCCTCTTCTCTTTTGACACTTCAGGTATTTCATCATAGTGACCAAAAGCTACCAGAAGCCTGAACTGAAACCCCTGATCTTTGGAGAAGAAGGCTGATTTGGAAGCAAGACATCTAGGTCAGGCTCCTCATCTCTCCATCCGTTCCACTCATGCTATGGAAAGGACTTTGATTCACTCTTTAAAAATATTTTTTAAATCTATTTATTTATTTTTTTAGTACAGGGTCTCACTACACAGCTCCGACTCATAGTGATCCTCTTGTCCCAGCCTCCCCAGTGCTGGAATTACAAGAGTGCACCACTGTGCCCAGCTTGTGGCCAGCCGGCACGGTGTGCCTGGGGTTCTGGTGCCAGCGCAGCACGTAGTACTAGGGATTGAACCTGGGTCCTTGCACTTGCCAGGCGTGCAGACCACTGAGTCGTCTCGCCACCTGAGTTACTGAGGTATCCTGTGTTCTGTCCTTCTGCATGTTTCACCTTTTCTTTCTGGGCCTCTTGTTTGTCTTCACTTAGCCTCAGGCCTAACAGAAACAGAAGCTGGATTGGGTAACTATGGTTAATCTTCCCATTTATACAGAACTTTGTGGACCACAGTTTGGTCCCCAGCCCCATCCCTGGGGCATGCTGAGATGGCAACTGAGACTGGGCGTGGTGGCACATGCCTGTAATCCCAGTGCTTGGGAGGCTAAAAAACAGGAGGATCACTGCAAGTCTGATTTGTGTAGTGAGGCAACCCTGTGTACCCAGTACCAAAACACATTTTTTATAAAAAGAACATTGTAGTTATCAGTATGATGCTGTCATTTTGTTTGTTTCAGTACTTATGCTGAGCCTTTGCACTGAGCTACAGTTCTAGCCCTTTTTTATTTTGAAGCAGGGTTTTTCTAGGTCGCTAAGTCAAGCAAGGCTCCAACTTGAGGTTTTCCCGCCTCAGCCTCCCAGAACACTGGTATGATAGGCATGTGCCACCATGTCTGGCCCAATACAACTGCAATGAGAAAAACAGAAGTCAGGATTTAGACCACAGACTGTAATTTTCTAGCTCCTGATATGCTTTACTATAAACAGCATAAATTCCTTGTAAAGACAGTATCTAATTCTTGAGAACAGTAGGTATATTATCAATGGTTAAATATAGGCTTTTAGAAGGTTAAAGCAAGCTTTCTCCTAACCCCAACCCAAGCATCTTTGGTTGGCCACTGAAGTGCTTAAATATTGGTGTAATCAGGGTTTGCAAAAGAAAAAATTAATATAGGACACATAATTTATAGGATTATTTCATAATATCCACCCAGTCAGTCACATGCAAGAGTACAAGAGATCTGTCCACACACTAGAGACCCACAGAATCCAGCTGATGCCTGGATCCCACAGCAATATCCAGGCCTAGAACCCCTGATGATGTTTCATGCAAGTCTGTATCAAGGATCTGCACTGGTTTGGCAAACATTTAGACAGCTTCAGAGCTCCAGGGCATGTAAGGGCACCCTAGGATGTGACCCCACTTGTCTATGCAGGTGCACAGTGAGATACGGTTATGTAACCATGACTTAGCACAGGTAAACATGCATGCACTGATTACAGCATTACTACATCAGAAGGTAAATATGAGACAACCACATGTATAAGAATTATACAATAAGGACACAGGCAGCTCTTGTACTCTGCACCAAGCTGCCTGATGGTTGCTGATGTCTTGCATATGTGTGTTCTCTAACCTTTGGCCCCCCGAGAGGACTGCCAACTAGGAAGGCCAAAGGCCAGTGATAGAAGCTAGAAAGTCTGCACCAGTGATAGGAAGAATCTGTGCCAGCAGGCTGACGGATTTGCACTGGAGCCAGATGCAGTACTCAAGGTGTTGAACCAGAGCTCCCCTAAAAATAACTGCAGCCATCCTCAGCAACAGCAAGGACTCAAGGTCCTCCCATGAGGAGAACGGCCAAGTTCATATCAGGAAAACCAGCACGAGAAGCTTCTCCAGGAGAATCGACAGCACCCCCTTCCCCTTCAGTTCTCCTTTAATGCTGCTGGCAACAATCCCCAGCCGGGCTTTCCACACCCAGCACCATGCTGGTTCAGTTCAGGTGGGTGTTACAAGTGGACTATTGATTAATCCATCACAAATATATTGTGAGGTTGTTCTCTGAGAAGAATATATTTATACAGATGATTTGGGGTGGGTGGGTCTTGTTTCTAAATCAAAGATAATGGGGGGATGGTCTGCATCAGATGTTTTACCTGATTAGTCCTAGAACATTTCACTTTCCTCTTATAGACATTTGTCCTCAATGTTCTGTCACTTTAATACTGTGTTGTTTCACCTGAGTCTCAAAGCTGTTTGCTATTTCCTTTAATTAGCATATCTTCCAGACTTTCTCAGACTTGTTAGCTGTCATTTATTTACGTAACTTCTCAGAACTTTTAACCTTGGATAATGTCTTACAAATGCTTGTATAGACTGTGCTACTTATCACTAACACGTAGTAAGCAACAGAGATCATTCTAAAGGATGAGCCTGCATTGAAATGCAGGAAAGTAGCTGCCTGTCACCCCCATTTCACAAACAGGAAAACCAGAAAACAGGGGCGGGCCAACAGAACTCTGCCAGGTTGCCCTGTAGTCTGGCAGAATTCCAACGTGGCTTCCAGATGCCTGCCCGCTTTTGTACCCAGACTGTGTGTGAGTGGGCCTGGCAGTGTGCCAGAGTCACACTCGTGCCCCTACACAGCAGGGAGGACTTTAAGACACAGGATCGTCTTGATTTACATCTGGATAAGCACACAATAAACAGAAAGTATCATAAGCTGCAAATAGACCAGGGAGGGGGCCAGGGAGATGGCTCAGTAAAATAAGTGCTTGTCTGGCAAGCACAAGGGCCTGAATTCAATCCCCAGTCCCACACACATACACAAAAAGAAAAGAAAAGAACGAAAGAAAGAAGGCCAGGGATACAGCGCAGTGGCAGGGTTTTTACCTGGCAAGCACAAGGTCCTGAGTTGAATTTCCAGTATAAAAAAAGTTGAAAATAATTGATTATACCAGGCCCACCTCACATCATAATTTAGCCTAGTCCACTCTGTACAGTGCTTGCCTCTGCCAATATTTGGGCAGAGTCATCACCACAAAGCCAGTTTATAATACAGTGTTGACTATTTCATGTAATTTACTGAATGGTGTAACATATTCATATGTTATTTCATGGAACATATTGAATGAAAATGAAAAACAGAATAATTCTTTAAGTACAGAAGACAGAGGTGGGAGTTATGTAGAGTTAATAAAATTTGAAAACATAAAATATATATATTTTAGTATGTAAACCCCCCTGATAGTGCAGTGCACATGGATCTGTGATTATTAGCCTTGTGACTGCGGGGCCCACTCACTGGAGCTGTAGCTCCTGCTCCTGCCTAGTACTGTAAGTGCTTTGCACAGTGCCTGAGTTTGATTCCCAGTACCCAATAAAATGAAAAAAAAAATTCATTCAGGATTACTGTACTTCAGTAAAAGCCTGGGGAAAAAAAGACCTGGGGGACTTTGAGAGTGGATCTTTACCTAGGTGAGCTCTACATCCTGATTTCAGCCCTAAGATCCTGAGCAGAAAACTGTGCCCAACTTCTGACCTACAGAACAAGCTGCAAGGTGTATGGTAATTTGTTAAATGGCAATAAAAAAACAGCACAAGTCTTAGTTACCTGATACCCAAAGTTAAAGGAAGAAAAGTTTATTTAGCTCACAATTTGTGGAGGTTCCAGTCCATAATTGGCTGGCTGCAAGGCAGGCTGGCACATGGCAGAGGGGCAATAGTTCATGATGATGGAAGGCAACACAGGGGAACCGGTTCAGGGTGGCCAGAAGGTAGCAAAACAAGAGAGGAGAAGACAAGCCTCTTTTGGTTCCTTACACTGTGTAGGCTACCTGCCCTAGAGCAGGGTTAGCACTCACACCCTCAATCCTAGCCAGAACTAAGCTAAACCAATCAGTGGACTGATTTAGTAATCACACACTCTCAATCCCCGCATCACACACTGAAGATTCAGACTGTGAGGCTTTGTGAGGAGGGGGGGTCATCAATCACAAACCACAATGTCACATATATAAAATTCACCAAATGGTGACAATTGATATTTTTGATATTTTTTGGGTTTAATTATATAACATTAAACTTTATTTTAAAGAAGAGACACCCTCAGAAATGCATATTCAGTAGCAGAAAGTTACTACAGGATGAGCACAGAGAACTATGTGAGTCAAAGGTCTCAGAGGGTAGTAAGTATCGGGAAGTGGAAGAGGCAGGAAGAAGAAGGGCAGCACACATGGTACAGGTGCAAAGGCATTGTTTCCAGGGACAACAGTCCTAAAATAACATGGGCTCACTGGAAGGTTGAAGTCACTGTGGGTGGGTCTGGTCTAGTACAACAAGCCCATAAAGGGACAAACATGTTGGTATGGTTTGTATCTAGGTGCAACCAAATCATCATGAAATCAGTGCTGTGGCTTCTAGGGTTTGTGATTAATAAACCTTTCCTTCCTTAATTCTGAGTGCTGGATATTTTGTCTAGGCCATCAGAGAAAAGTACCTGAGACACATGTCTTACTAAACTTGGAGAAACACACACACACACACACACACACACACACACACACACACACACACAATTGACTCTGATGTCAGGGCTGCACACCCACTGTGAATCCAGAGAAGAATCCCTCGGAGTTTACTGGGTCTTTCTCTGTAACTATTATCACATGATGGCTTCTGTAATACTTTGGAGATGAAATATCCCTCCAAAGACCATGTCTAAAGCTTGGTCCCCAGCTGATGTCACTGTTGCAACTGTGGAAGGTGGGGCCTTGTTGGGGGAGGTCACTGGAGGTGAACCTTGAAGGATATGCTTTGGTCCCAGACTGTAGCACTGTCTTCTCCCTGCTCCCTTTCTTCTCCCCTCCGTCTCCTTTGCCCTCCTCCTTATGCCGATTTTCTCCACCACAAGTTGCCTGCCACGATGTTTTGTCACACCTGGGCCTAGAAGCAACAGAGCCAAGTGACCATGGACTAATGCCTCTGAAACTGTGAATTAAAATAACTCCTTCCTCCTTTAAATTTATTTTCTTAGGTGTTTTGTTACAGCAACAGAAAGCTAACACAACTTAGAACTCTTCCCCAACCCCTCCTCTGCCTTTATTCCTTTACTCTGTTTTCTTTACTCTTCCATTAAACACATAGAATATTTACAGTCACTTATAAGGAACTGGAAGTGAACCAAGGCCTCTCAAAAAACTCAGGAATATTCTCTTCTGGAAAGCCAGACAGAGGTTTCTACAATGTTTGATGTCTGCCTTATCCCTTTATGTTTCCAGGGGGGTTCCTCCAAATCAAAACATTCTACGATGGACACAGATAAATTCATGTCTTGACAACTTTCCTATTTTACCCAATCAAATCATCATTCCAAGGCATGACCAGATCTCAGGATCTCTCTGCCAGGGTCCCTGACATTTAGAATAGTGTAAGCAAGACATCACAAGCAAAACCCATAGGAGAAAAACTTGACTACATATCAATTTGAATGTGAAGAAGGGGGGCTGGGGATGTAGCTCAGAAGTACTTACTGAACACATGGAAAACCCTAGGCTCAATCCCCAATATTGAAAATATTGCCTGAATTAAATAAAAAAAGAAACAAAATGAAAGCAAGTAGAATAAACAGGAAGCAAGGTTAATACAGCCTGGTGTGGTGGTGCGTGCCTATAATCCCAGCACTCAGGAGGCTTGAGGCAGCAGGATTGCCACGAGTTTGGGGCCAGCTTGGGCTACACAGTAGTGTGTTCAAGGCTAGCCTGGACTACATGGCAAATACCCTCTTTCAAAGAAAAATTACAAAACAGAGTGACAAAGGCCAGCCAGATAGCTCAGCAGATTAAAGCACCTGCTTAGACAAGTGCAAGGGGGCAGGGGCTCGATTTCCAGCACGGCATGCTATGCCAGCTCCACCTCCAGGGCACACTGAGACGGTGATGGAGAATGGGCATGGTGGCGCAGGCCTGTAATCTTAGCACTTGGGAGGCTGAAAACAGGAGGATCACTACAAGTCTGATCCACAGAGTGAGATCCTATAGGCCCCGTAGTAAAATACAAAAGAGGGGCTGGGGAGATGGCTCAGTGGAATAAGCACTTCTCTGGCAGGTGCAAGGGCCTGAGATCAATCCCCAGTTCTGCCAAAAAATAAATAAAATACAAAAAAAAAAAAAAAAAAAAGTGACAATGTAATTTATTTTGTATATTTAAAAGACTACTTTTGGGGCCAGGAAGATGGCTCAGAAAAAAAAGCACTTCCCTGGAAAGCTCAAGGGCCTGAGTTCAATCCCTGGTTCTGCCAAAACAACAACAACAACAAAACTACTTTTATTTTTCTATAATGAACAAATATTATTTGTACAAAATAACACAGATAGACAGGTGGACTTTTACTTCAGACTTCTAAGAAGCTACAGTTTTTTATCACCCTCTGAGGAAAAAAATACAAAACAGCTTTGATGCATACTAAAAAAAGAAATTAAGGAAAAGGAAGCTAAGAGCTTGCAGGGGGCTCTAAATAACTACTGCAGTCTAGGTACGCCCCCCACCACTCACATGTTGAAAATCAATGGCCAATGTGCTACTATTGACAAGGGTGGCCTTAGGGATGGACTAAGACAGGGTAGGGCCTGCATAGGTAGAATGGGGTCCCATAAAATATGAAGTTTGAGGGCAGAGTTCATTCTCTTCTGCCCTTCTGCCATGAATGGACAGTGTTTGTTCCCTTTTGTTGGCCTTTCTGTCACTCCAATCATGTTAGGATACAATAAGATCCCCATCAGATTTCAAACGTTGGCATTTGATGTTGGACTCTACAGTTTGCAGAACTGTAAGAAAAAGCCGGGCGTGGTGGCGCAGGCCTGTAATCCCAACACTTGGGAAGCTGAGGCAGGAGGATTGTTTTGAGTTCGAGACCAGCCTGAGCTACAAAGTGAGCTTAAGGCCAGCCTGAACTGCATAGTGAGACCCTGTCTCAAAAAGACAAAAAAAAAAAAAAAAAAAAAAAAAAGTAAGAAAAAGACTTCTTGTTGAGCATGGAGGCACATGTCTATAATCCCAGATACTCAGGAGGCTGAGGCAATGTAGTGAGACCCTGTCTTGGGGGAATACACTGGAGATGAAGTTCAGTGGAAGCACACTTAGCTAGCATGTATGAACTGCTGGGTGCAACACCCAGTACCTCTCCCTCCAGTATGTTTCTGTTCTTTCTGCATTACCCAGTGTGTTTGTTATAGCTACACACAGATGAAGACAGGAACTGTTCTTGCAAGAGGCTCACCCACCAAACAGTCTTTTCTCATTCTTATGGTTTGTGTCCAGTTGTCCCCCCAAAGACTCTTGCAGTCATGGGGTGAGGACTTCTAGAATTTGAGATTAACTCACAATCCACTGGGATTACGGTTTTAGCACTGCTGGGATTATGGATATACTTCCCCTAGCCTGGGCTGGATAGCCTAAATGTTACATGAGAGACAGAGAGACAGACTTCTTCTCTGTTGCCATTGTTGCTGCTACTCCTCCATCTTGCTTGTGCTCTCTGCCACCACCGTGAGCTGTTGTCCTCTGCCATGTGCCACTCTGCCTTGGAGCCAGCTGAGTATGGACTGAAACCTCCAGTGATTGTGAGCTAAATAAACCTTTCTTTCCTTCATTTTGAGTGTCAGGTATTTGTCCCAGCAACAAGAGAAGAGTAACTGAGATATTCCTAAAGGAAACAAGGAAGATGACAGATGATGGCAGGGGCCCCAGTGTGTGAAGTCTGCTGGCGCCAGCCACGTCTCCAGAGTCCACCACTCCCTGCTGCAGAGATCGGGAGTACAAGCCAGGCCTGGGTAGCCATAACGCTCATTTTTTTGAAAAATCACTCAACTTAAAAAAAAAAATTAACTCATTTTTTATTTAGTGGACAAAATCATGCTTATTTAATGGAGATACACATTGTGAAATGATTCCCACAATCAAGCTAATGAAGATATTCACTATCTCACATATTTACAGCAATTCTTTTCTTTAAAAAAATAATTTTATTGAGAAGCAAACAGCAATGAGACAGTTTCAAAACCAATTAGGACAGTTTCAATAATTAATACATTGCATATTATTGTTAGTGGTTATTCATTGCACAAGATGCAGACATGATATCCTATCCACAAACACTATTAGAACAAATCTTTCAGGGTCTGGGAGATGGCTCAGTAGAATAAGTGCTTCCCTGGCAAGCACAAGGGTCTCAGTTCAATCCCCGGTTCTGCTAAAAAAAAAAAAAAAAAAAAAAAACTTTTTATTCATTGAATTAAGAGAATGTAGCTGTATATCTATCCTATTTTGAATATACAGATACAAAATGGTTGTTCATTTGTATCCCCTTTTTTGTTCAGTTTTGCCAGAGAAGGGTATTCCATTGTCATTTAAATACTGTAGGTGCATGAATTCAGCAAAATAATCCAATATAGTCTAGTAGTCCATAATAGTAATGGGTTTTCTATAAGACTGGCAATGTCAGAAGTTGTTGACTTGAGCCTTTTACAGCTCCGCATATTAATATGGCTTTACTCTATATCTCGTCTTTATACTTTTACATTAAGACCAAGATAAAGCAAGACCTATATAACAAGAAATATAACTTTTGTATCTAACAAGGTCAGTCAAGTCCCCTCAGGATTTATCCTGAAACCCTGTACCGCAGTTTGTAGACCTTTGTCAGTGTCAGCCATGTGGATGAGTTATGGCCATCGCTTGACCAATTTGCTCTCTGTGAAAGCCTGAGAGAAAATTTTGTCTCCGTGACCCTCCTTAGGTACATTCTACCTCACTGATCACTTTCCTCTGTGGCCCTATAATCTCCTTGATCAGAAAATTTGGGACACAACTGAGCTACATGATGTTACAGTACAGGTTTAATTTCTTCCACTTAAAAACATTATATAATAGTACAAATAAAAAACTATTTAAAAATGTGTTCATCACACTTTCAGGCAGAGAACAATTAAGTAAACAGTATTCTAGATAATTTTTTAAATTCTTTATTCTACAAAATTTCTTGATATCTCTATAGATTAATATACTTTATTTTTTTAATTTTTTTAAATATACTTTTAAAATAAATAACTAGGGCTGGGGAGATAGCTTAGTGGCATGAGTGCCTACCTGACAAGCTTGAGGTCCTCAGTTCAATCCTTGGTCCCAATAAAATAAAATAAAAATTGGCAGTGCCAGATGCACTGTTCTGTGATCTGCTATTTCACTTAACCAGCGTGTGAACAGCTTTTGCCGCAATGAATTCCTGCCAATATCATGGTCTCTTTAACTGTATAATAACTTCTTCCATCTCCCATTACTCTCCCTTACTCACCCTTTTATTTCTTTCCGTTTTTCTACTAATAGACTCACTTCTGTCTTCATGGTATCTTTTTTAGATTCCACACATTAAGAAGAACAGGCAATATTTGTTTTTATGAGTACAGTTTATTTCACTTAACATGATTATTGCCAGTTCCATCCATTTTTCTATAGATAATGCCATTTTTCTTTACTACTGAATAATGCTCCACCGTGTATGTATGCCATATTTTCTTTAGCCATTCATCCATTTTTTAACATTTTTAAAGAATACAAAATTATAGTAACAGAAAAATTACAAATGATGCAGAATTTCACTAAACAAAATATTAATTTCACAGTATGTTATAATGCATAATGTTGTCTTCAAACGGTTGTTCACATTATCACATATATGCATGCAAAATTGGAAGAAAAAAGAAATATATAAGAAATTAAGAAGACAAAAAGGGCAAAGAATTGAAAAAAGGAGGCAAGGCCCAGGAGATAGCTCAGTGGAATAAGCGCTTCCCTGGCAAGTGCAAGGGCTTGAGTTCAATCCCTGGTTCTGCCAAAAAAAAAAGAAAGAAAAAAGGAGGCAAAACAAATTAATCAATTAACTGCTCCTTTCCATACACCAGCAGAAATCCACAACACAGTTGTCCAAACCATCCTGTTTACATACATTGATTCTTTTGCTCTACACCCTCTTCTTTCTCAACTCAGCAATTTCTTCCTTTTGAACAGGTTCATTCCTTTTTGCCAATATCCACTGTAGCCTTCAGATTTTATTTTTTCTTTCAGCTTCTCACACTATGGAGACAATAAAATGTTTTCACATGCAGGGCTGATTTATTTCACTTGAGAGTATGGTGTCTAGTTGCATTCATTTATCAATAGAAGCCTCAACTTTATCCTTTTTTATAGCTTAATAATACTCCATTGTGTAAAAATACCATACCTTCTTTATCCATTCCTCAGTTGATGGGTATTTGGGTTGCTTCCAATGACAAATTGTGCTACTATAAACATGGGTGCAAATATATTGCTGTGGTACGATGTTCTTACTTCTTCTGGAAAAATATTCAGGACGGGAATAGCTAGCTTGAATGGGACCTAGTTTTTTGAGGAATCTCCACACTGATTTCCATCGTTGTAACAGTCTGCACTCCCACCAATAGTGAAAGGTTCCTTTTTCCCCACAGCCCCTCCAGCATTTGTTATTGGCTGACTTTATTACAGTCACTCTTTTGGGGATGAGATGAAATCTCAGTGTTGTTTAATTTGCTTTTCTCAAAAGCCATTCTTTTTTTTTTTTTTTTTTGTATTTAGTACAGGGTCTACAGGGTCTCACTACAGAGACTGGGTTTGTACTGATCCTTCTGAGTTCAGCCTCCTAAGTGCTGGGATTAAAGGCATGTGCCTCCATTCCCAGTCTCAATCACCATGTCAGCATGCCCCAGGGGTGGGGCTGGCAGGGAATGCCAAGGATTGAATCCTCTTCCTTGTGTCTGCCTAAGCAGGTGCTTTAATTCACTGAGCTATGTGGCTGGCCCAAAAAGCCATTCATCTATTAATGGGCACCTCGCTGGTTCCATATCTTGGCTATTGTGAGTCGTGCTTCAATAAACAGATATACAGGCATTCCTACTGTGTGCTGACTTTAATTCCTTCTGGTATATGTAAGGAAGGGTATAGGTGAATCAAATATTAGCTCAATTTTTAGTGGGATTTCCTTCATTTTTGTTATTCCAAAACACTATACCCATTACTTATCATCTCCCAATCCCTCACCCCCAAACCACTGAGCCACTCTCTATTCTTCAGAGATTTTCATTTTCTGGGAATTAATTAACTAATTAATTACTTCAGAATACACCATGCTTAAATGGAGGATAGATATTAAGAAGTAGGAAGGGGGACAACACAGGGGAAGGAGAAAGGGAAGGAAGAAAAAGAAGGATTCAAAGAAAAAAAGTGGAGCAGGGCATGATGGCACACATCTGTAATCTAGCACTTTGGAAGCTGAGATGGAGGATCCCTATGAGTTCAAGGCCAGCCTGGGCTACATAGTGAGACTTAGGGAGAGAGAGAGAGAGAGAGAGAGAGAGAAAGAAGAAAAAAAAAAAACAGAAACAAAGCTTTTGTTATGGGAAGGGCATAAAGGGTTGAAGGGAAAAAACAAAGAATTACAATGTACTAGGTACAAGTACAAATTCCCAATGATGAATGTGATCACCACACATGGCAAACATGTACTAAACAATTTTTTCTAATTTCAAAAACTAGGCAAGGGTCAGGGATATAGACCAGTGACATAGCACCTACCTAGTACACATACACGTCATTCCTTTTTTTAAAAAAATGTATTTGGTTGTTATAGGGTCTCCCTACACAGCTTGAACTCATAGTGATCCTCCTGTTTGCAGCCTCCCCAGCTCTGAAATTACAGGCGTGAGCCACTTCCTGCTGTGGCCGACTCAGCCCGCCCTGGGGGTGAGGCTGACGCAGTATGTGATGCCAGGGATCCAACCGCAGTCCCTGTGCTTGCCTAAGCAGGCACTTTACTCTGCTGAGCTATCTTGCCAGCCCCTATAATTATTCTTTTAAAAAAATCTTATTTGGTACAGGGACTCGCTACAAAGCTCAGACCCATAGTGACCCTCCTGTCCCAGCCTCTCTAGCAGGCATGTGTCATCATGCTCAGTTTTGGTGGCTGTCAAGGCGCGGTGCAGGGCTGGCATGGCATATGGTACTGGGGATCGAACTCAGGTCCTTGCACTTGGCAGGCAGGTGCTTAGACTACCAAGCTATCACTCCAGTCCTATAATCATTCTTATAGCAATAATAGAGTTTAATATATCCAAAGAATAGTAACTCACAAAGTGATCTCTTACACCATATCAGAGTTAAAGTAGAAATGAACAGCAAAAACACATTTACAATACAATAACGTTTTTTCCTATTAACTTTTTCATGAGAAACCATGTATCTTCCCCCAAAAAATCACTTAAGTCTTGCCAGGTGTGGTGGTACATGCCCGAAATCTAAGAACTCAGGAAGCTGAGACAGGAGGACTGATGCACATTCAAGGCCAGTGTGGACTACGTAACAATACCCTGCTTCAAAACAACCAAAAAAAAAAAAAAAAAAAAAAAAACACCCCCACTGACTTCCAACACTAAGTTTTTTATCACTGAGACACAATTCCGACACCCACAAGTTAAAGGTAGAGGTTTATTTTGGTTCACAGTTTGTAGAGGTTTCAGGACTGAGTCAGCAGGCTCCTAGGCAGGGCAGCATGGCAGAGGGGCATCACAGAGAAAGAGTTCAAGGCATGGCGATGGGAAGCAGAGAAATCAAAGTGGGAGACGGGGGATAGCCCTTTCCAGCCATGCCCCTGCTGACCAGCCCCTGGCCAGCCTGTACCTCCCAACAGGAATTTAGCTGTAAACTCATCTGTGGACTAATCCCCTTATGACCCAATCACCTTCCCAAAGCCCCAACTATGAGCACCTACACGAGGCTTAAGAGGGATGTCTAGATATAAACCCTAACAGTTTCCTTTGTATGAAACAATTTGTAAATGCTTTTAGATTGCCTGGAGGGCCTATTATTTTAAATAAAGATTAAGTAAACAAATATTTATCTACTTTTCTTAAATAGCATAAGAGTACATCTTCATCCTTGAAAGAGACTTGACTTTTTCAAAACAAAATCTATTCATGACAAGTTTGCAGTATATAGCGGCGTAACCAATTACATATGGCTACCTAACAAACCACCCCAAAACAATATGCTCTGCCGTTGGGTGTGCTGAGCCAGCCACTGAGACTGGGCGTGGTGGTGCGTGCTTGTAATTCCTGCACTGGGGAGACTGAAAAGAGGAAGATCATTATGAGTCTGATCTGCATAGTGAGACCCTGAGTCTGTGCTGCATAGTGAGACCCTGAACCAGATACATAAAAACAAAAACAAAAAACCAGCAGGTGCACTCACTCATGCATACTCTGTGCACTGGCAGCTGGGGCTGGGCCTACCTGAGCAATTATGGTCTTGTCAGGACTCACCTGTGAATCTCAAGTCAGCTGCTAATCTTCTGTCAGGTGAGTGGAAGTCAGGCTCACTGACATGCCTGGCATTTGACTTAACCTTTGATGATGACAGAGGTGACAGATTGTCTCTCATGACTTAAGAGGGTGGCCTGAATTTATGTGGCAGCTCAGCAGGACCAAAACGAGAAAGTAGGAGGGCACCAGAGCTTCTTTACATACACACTTGGAACTTCACCTTGGAACATTCTGTATGTGCCTGTATGTTTACTGTATATTGAATCCAGGGCTTTCAAAATGGTCTATATCAAGCCCTTTTTTAATTTTAGTACAGGGTCTTCAGGGTCTCACTACATAGATGGGACTCATAGTAATCCTCCTGTTTTCAGCCTCCCAAGCACTGGATTATAAGCATACCACCACACTCAGCCTCAGTCTCTGCCTCAGCATGCCTTTAAGGGGAAGGGCCGGCATAGCAGGCATGTGGGATCCAACCCTTGGCCCTTGTTTGCATAAACCGGTGCTTTAATCCACAGAGCTATCTGGCCAGCCCTTAATTTTTTTTTTTTTTTTTTTTTTTTTTTTTTTTGTATTTTTGAGACAGGTGTCTTACTAAATTGCCTAGGGCAAACTTGAATCTGCAATCCTCTTGCCTAAGTAATCCCAACACTCTAGCATACCCTACTGGCTAAAGTAACACAACCAGCCTAGATTCATGAGAAAAATAATGGACTCCACATAGTGAAGAACCGCGCAGTCACAGTGCATAAAAGAAAATATAAGGGGTAGAAAACTGTAGTTATTTTTATAATCTGAAATAGTCATTGAATTAAGCAATGCTGTTGGGCTTTTAAAATTTTTATTAGTACATGTTTGCAGTACACAATGATTACATTCATCATGGAGAGAGGGTATGCACCTGTAACACATTTTAATTCTTTTGCTCCCCCTCCCCAATCTCTGCCCATTTGTAAAAGATCTATCTCCCTATTTCCTGTTACCTATTTTTTGTTTTGCTATTTTTACTCTGGGTTTTTCATACCAAATATCAGGCAACATTTAAGCTTGTATGATCTATTTCACTTAACATTACTGTCTCAAGGTTTATCAGTTTTCCTACAAATGACTTGTTTACTCTTTATAGCAAAGTAGTATCCTTTGTGTATAAGTATCACTTCCTTTGTTCCTTCATCTGTTGATGGACATATAGGCTATCACCAAGGTTTAGTTATTATGGATTGTGCTGCTATAAACATGGGTATGCATGTATCATTGTAATACAATGTCTTAACTCTTCTGAGAAAACAGAAAGGAAACAAGAGGGTCAAATGGAATTTCTAGTTTTAGTCTTTTGAAAAATCTCCATACTAATTTCAATAGTGGTTACACTTGCTTACATTCCCACCAACAACACAAAAGAGTTCTTCCTCTCTGCCCCTTGCAGCCTCACTGGTATTATTATTTAATTTCTTAATTATGGCCAGTCTTTATAAAGATGGGGCCTCAGCATTGTTTTAATTTGCCTTTCTCAGATGACAGAGATGAGGAATTTTTCATGTATTTATTGATCATTTGTGATTCTTCTGAGATGTCTTCTTCAGTTGCTCATTTTTTTATTGTTTTGGGGAAGCTAATTTTTTTAAGTTCTTCCTATATTCTAGGTATCAGTTCTATGTGCAAGAAAGTAGCTCAAAAAATGTTTTCAGTGCTGTAAGCTGTCTTTTCACTCTGCTGATTGTTCCCTTTGCTGTGCAGAAGTCTGTTTTACTTTGATACAATTTCAGTTGTTGATTTCTCATTTGTTTCTTGTGAAAACTGAAGTTCTGTTCAGAAAGTCCTTCCCTATGCCTATGTCTTACCTATTTTCCTCTTCCAACAGATTGTTTTAACATTTAGACCTTTGATTCATTTTTATTTTAGTTTAGAATATGATGAGCAATATGGGTTTAGAGTCAATCTTCCCCATGTGGATAAACTTTTCCTACAACCATTTGTTAAAGAGACTATCTTTCCTTCACCACATTTTTAGCTTCTTTGTAGAAGATCAGATAACTGAATGTGCCTGGAGATGTATCTGCATCTTCTATTCTGTTCTTTTGATTCATGTCTGTCCTGTGCCAGTACCATGCAGTGTTTTTGTTTGTTTTATTTTGTTTGTTTAAGGTATCAGGAATTGAACTCAGGACCTTGAGCTTGCCAGGCAGGCGCTTAAAACACTGAGCTATATCCCCGGCAGCCATGCAATTTTGTTCTAGTACAAAGCTATAGTAGAACAACTTGAAATGCAGGCCTGTGATGCCTCCTGCTTTGCTTTTTGTTGAATTTTACAGCCTGATTTTAGGCTGAGACTACAACACAGTGGTAGAGCATTTTGCCTAGCAAGTACAAGTCCCTGGGATTGATTCCAAAAGGAAGAAAGAAGTCTGATGTTCATGGATAAATGCTTCTAAAGACATTCCAATAAAGTACATAGCCAGACACAGTGGTGCATATCTATAATCCCAGCTAATTGGAAGGCTGAGATGGGAGGATCACAAGTTCAATAACAGCCTGGGCTACATAATGAGTTTGAGTTGGGAGACCAACCTAGACTACATAGTAAGGCCCTATCTACAAACAAACAAATTCCTGGAGGTGTAGCTCAGTAGTATGGCATGATCTTATAATATGAGAGGCCTTGGATTCAGTCCCTAGCACCAAAAGGGGAAAACAGTACAAAATTATCTTTTTAAAAGCATCAGTACCACTAAAATAAATTATTATTTCCTTCTCATCCAACCTCTACCAGATGACTAGCACTAAGGAAGGTCTGTGTTTGTTCTGCTGCACTTGTTTAAAATATTAGTTTTATTACTTTATATTTACATAAACAATATTGATATATTTTTGAGGACTAAATTTCATTTTGACATGAATGAGAAAAAAATTTTTTAGTTGCTAGGGATCAAACTCTGGCCCTCATACATGCTAGGCAAGCTACATCTGCAGCTTCATGAAATTACTTTTTCAGTGTTTCTCTATTGGACATGTTACCACAGTAATTCAATTTCAGACTTAGAATCAGTATCCAGAATCATGGGACTGCATGGAGATCACACTGGGATCTTCCAGAACCCAGAGATTCTGTGCAGACAATCAGCATCAAAGCCAGCAACTGAACTTGCAAAAGCCTTTTAAAGATGCTCACACTGGTGCTCTGCCTAGCAAAATACAGGTTATGGTTTGAATTCATATGTGGAGATCTAATCAATGAAGCAGCAGTAAGAGACAGAGCTGTAGGGGGTGATTAGACCAGGAGGGCACTGTCTTTATATTCATCAGAGTCCTTATAAAAGAGACTCAGGTCCTGTTTGTCATCGCTGTTATGTGAAACATGGAAAGTGCCTTTTATGATGAACAGGTCCTCTTCAGACACTACATCTACTGGCAATATGACTTTGTAACCTCCAGAACCAAGAGCAATAGATTTACATTGTACATAAACACCAAGGGTAAGATACCTTCTATCAGCAGTTCCAACAATTAAAAATACACAATGTCTGACATGCATATATTTGTGTGAACAACCACTCTATGTACAGTCAGTGAAAGGTTGAAAGATGTACACCAAAAGTGACATTAGTGATCCCAAGAGTTAGTCACAGTTTAGTTCACATTTTCTTTCTAGATTACTTTCCATATTTTAGTGTATAGCATTTGTATATGTTAAAAGAAAAATTAAATTATATTCATATTTTATAATCCTTTAAGTAATGCTATTCTAACTTCTAATTTTCTTTTCTTGAAGTAGAGTCATTTTTTCTGCTTATGAGCTGGATTGAAACCAAGGTCATGCAGATTTTTATTTTTTATGTTGCTTGGTTTATTTTTATAATAAAGAGTTGAATATTACTATATTTGACTACTGACACTTTTAAGCTTTACTCCCCCCCTTTCCATTTCTACCCTGCATTGGAATGGAACAAGTTGAGAAGAAAGCAGGTGCCAAGGTCAGCAAGAAAGCTCAGAGGACTAAGCACCTGCTTAGGCAAGTGCAGGGACTGGGGCTCGATCCCCAGCACCACTTACCATGCCAGCCTTGTCCCCAGGCACTCTGAGCTGCTACCGTCCAGGCTTGGTGGTACATGCCTGCAATCCCAGTGCTGGGGAGGCTGAAACAGGAGGATCACTATGAGTCCAAGCTGCATAGTGAGACCCTGTGCCAAATACACACATTAAAAAAAAGGAAAAAAGCAGGAGCTAAATCTCAGCCAGAGGGAACCTTCCCCCAGCCCACCCCATAACTACTATAGAAACTCTTAGTTACTCTCCTTTCTCTGATCTCTCCAGTCTTTTCAGATT
>PVKA01020299.1:24011-40688 GCA_004027165.1 Ctenomys sociabilis | reverse complement strand
AAAAAAAAAAAAAAAAAAAAAAAAAAAAAAAAAAAAAAAAAATCAGACCAGCTTTTTATATTAGAAAGAACACATTTCCTAGAATGGTAAAACCTGGGTTTAACCATAGTTCTTTCGATAACTTCCTGCACAAATGGGAATACTTTATCTTAAGCTCTCTGATTTTTTTAGTTCTATATGAAGTGGAGTCAAACTTTTTCATTTCTAGGGCCCATTTAGTGTAGTATTCATTGCTTTATTTAGAGGTACTGCTCCTTGCAGGTGATGGGTAATTTCACAGTGCAAGCTTCAGGTTAAGGACAGATACTTTCACAAATAAAATATAAAAACAAGGAGAAGTAAGAATCTCTTTGATGGATGTTCGTTGTGACCCAGATGCTCATATGATAGCCCACCTGAGACGTAGGTAGTGAACAGCGTTGCTTTCCTTCTACAATGGGGAGATTTAGTGGGATTTATCAAAACGTAACTGCTTTCTACCAACTAGCTAAAAATGTAACGGATATGAAATTTAAGAGTCCACTAGTCAAACTCAGCGTGTAAAACCTGAATTTATCTTTAAAGGGAAAATTAAAATAACAAGCAGGATTATTGATATTTTGAAACCTTGTGTGGGACTAATGGTGATGCCAGGGCATGAAAGGCTAGTATGAGCGGGACAAGGAGAGACAGGTGCATGGACATTGAGGTGCACAGTGGGTTCTGCTTCAACTTGGCAAGACGTGTCTTTCATTTCTGTGGCTTTGGTGAGAGTACGAAGAGGGCAGCGATAGCAAGTCATGTATGAAGGTATTTCACATTCAAGGTATTCCACATCTGTCAGAAGACCTTATGTGAGTTTTGATTTTAGATAACACACATTAGTTGAATGTGTTAAGTGGAATGATGTTTGTACTTCTCCTGCCCTTTGCCAACTGCTGTGAATGCTGGGTGGTGTGTTCTCCTCTGTCACAGATTTGTAAGTGTGGTTATGTGAACTGAACCTGATGGATTGAGAACATGGACTGAGCTCAGGGTGGGCTTTGCAGGAGTACAGGGAAGCAGAGGCCACCAGCGAGCTCAGGTGTCTCAGAGACATGGTGGAAATTCCCATGTCTGTTAGCTCCCTGTATGAACGCTGTTTGCTGCAGTTCTGTGTCTTGTGCTTGGAAGCTTTTTATAAGAGTTGTCAATGTTGGAAATTCTGAAATAAAACTGATTTACAATTAAAAGATTATTTTTCTGCTAAAGTATGTTTGTTTTAATAATGTTAATAATAACTAAGTTATTTGTTTCTGCAAATCTTATTGTTGTTTGTATAATTCCCATGATGAGTGCTTAAGACTGTCTCTCATGAGAAGATATATCTGTAACTCTAAGACATCTATGAGAGCAAGTATGGATTGGCTCTTTTCCTTAGGACATTGGGAGGTCAGGAAAGCTCATAGGAAACACTTACATAAAGGTTTTTGTGGTCAGAGAACTTAATTTGTTGTGGACAATTTGCTAATTCTCTAAAGAAAATTTCAGTTTCAGGCACTGATCAGATGCTTTATCATGTCAGGAATGAACTACTGAAAGAAATAATTTGAGGACCAGTTATTAAAAGTAAATTTCCAGGAAGATTTTAGTAGTAGGTTTTATTTTCTCTGGTATACAAAAAGAAAGAGATATTCTTGTGACTGAATCCATTGAAAATTTCCAGAAATTAGTTAAACACTAAATTCTTGTCTTTCTATTCCCTACAAGAATTCTCACTGTTTTCCTAAAGTTCTATGCTATGGTTCATTCTCTAGCCCCTTAACTGTTGTAGGCCATAGCCAGGTGTTTCAGAATTTTAGTTGACAAGGCTCAAAAACACATATAGCAAAATGAAGACCATCAGCTAATTAAAAATAAATTTTGTAACGGTAAGCATTTTTTCTTTCTTTTTTTTTTTAGGGAAGGCTCTACAGGGTGTTCAGGGTCTCACTACTAGATTGAACTCATAGTGCTCCACCTGTTTACAGCCTCCCAAGAGCTGGGGTTACAGGCATGTGCCACTGTACCCAGCTTCAATTGCCATCTCAGTGGGCCCTGAACGCGGGGTTGGCACCACAGGCCCAGGGATTGAACCTGTAGCCCCTGTGCCTGCTTGCACATGCTTTAATCCACTGAACTATTTGGACAGCTCTAGGTATATATTTTTCTACCTCCAAGAAAAACCTTTTTTTTATATATCTCTGATACCTCAATACATATGAGAATGACTTTTCTGAGTATTCATTAAATTATTTTTGATTTTATCTTTCTTTGAGTTCATGCTGATTATTGTCATCTATTCCACTGTCACTTTGTTCATCTCTATTTTTTCTGCACTTAGAAAAAGCCTCGAGGCCGGGCGTGGTGGTGCATGCCTGTAATCCCAGCACTTGGGAGGCTGAGGCAGGAGGATTGTTGTGAGTTCAAGACCAGCCTGAGCTACAAAGTGAGATTAAGGCCAGCCTGAACTGCATAGTGAGACCCTGTCTCAAAAAGACAAAAAAAAAAAAAAAAAAAAAAGAAAAAGCCTCATGAACTATCATTTCAGGGAAAGATTAGCAGTGGTATTTTGAAAAAGCATTCATTTAATTATACAATTGTATCTAAATGGCAATAGGTCTAAACTTAATAGTGTTACCTATGCATTATGAAAATAATTTTAGTTTGACTTTTTTCTTTCAAGTATTTTTCAAAATTCCTGAAATGACCATGTGTGTGCTCTGTAATAAAAACATGAATATTTTTGTTCAATGCTATATCTGTTTCAAATCTGATCTTGACTATAATAGAATGAATGTCATCTGGATTAAATTACTTTCTCCTGACCTTGATTAAAATATATCTTTGAGCATGCTTTTAGATACCTACTTCACAGAAATGTGAGAATGAAATTAAGCCTACTGGAGTGCCTAGTACATAAGGGGTGATTAAAATGTGAGTTTCCCTTTCAAAAGTTTTATGTCAGTGAAAGGAAATGACAAGAGATTAAAATATTTGGTTTAAAATACAATTTATAAACATAATTCTTTTTTTTTTTTACCTAAATAAGATTCTCCTCATGTTTTGTTTTATAAAGTTTCAAGAAAGCATGATTTGTAAATGAGAGATATACTATACCCCTTGAGTTGGAATATTTGAGAGCTAGGGACTCATTTATTTATTGTATAGTTGATCATTTACTTTATAGTTGAGCCTACTGGGAAGATTTATTTCTTATAGTAGCTTTGTTTTCAGTATGCTCTCCAAGAATGAATCATCACTTAGCTTTTATCAGTGGATTTGAGATTGTTTGCTATCATATTAATGGGATCCTTGAACCCTTAGCCTCAGGCTGAAATAGAGGAGACAGCAGAGATCAGAAAAGCCAGGAAAAAGGAAAAAAATCTCTAGAAAAATCGTATACTCTGGTTTCAACCCAGTGGCAAATCCATAATGATAATATCTATCTTCAACTATGACTAAAAATACATGCACAGTGGGAGAAAGCTCTTCCATGAAATTTTATAAACTGTCCAACTAAGCACTTCTGCCATCACTGGCATGTTGGGCTTCCTTAATTCAGCAGAATTTTCATGCCTTATTCCGGTCAGTGGTGAGTACAACTCAGTAGGATATTTTCCCTTTTGTACTCACAAAGGGGCTGTGATGTGAGGAAAACACTGCTTAGCATGAACCTTTCCATTGTGTGATTGTGTTCCTTCAGCTAATGATGGTGCCAAAACAGTAGAAAGCATGGTAGTTGAAAGAATGAATGAAGACTTGCTTTTGTTCTTCACTTTATTCTTAATTTACATAATAAATCTCATAGAAATATTTGTTCTTGTTATAATAACTTCAGATTGTGCTTGCCTGGTTAGTCATTCTCGCAAATACACTAATTTGGAAGAGGAGGAGGAGGAGGAGGAGGAGGAGGGAGAGATTCTTTTTAGCTTATAAAATGTTGATTATTCCTTTGACAAGACATCTAACTCTGGGAAATAGCTCTCTTTCCTGGAACTGTTTATGTCTGTTGCTGCTATCTGAAAGCAGCCACCTGGTTAGAGGAAAACAGTTTAATTAAGTTTCTGTAATACTAATTTCAAACTGAAAGGCTTGAAAAATAGAATCACAGTGGTGAACCTGTGTTCTTCCTGTCTCACTGTCCTACATTCTGTACTTCCTCCTTTCCAGATATTATTTTGCTAGGTTTCCATTTCAGAGATTTCAGTTTGACATTTTCCTCTACCTAAAATTGCTTAATTTTAAAATTGCTTAACAGATGTATAAAAATTATGAAGCAGGATACCATTCCAAAGACTGATACAAGAAGCTCAACATAGACAGATGGTAGAGCCTAAGTGTAGACAGTGTTGTTAAGCCACAAATGAACAGAGTTGCTTAATCTGAATATAAGAAATTAACAGTAGTTGTAGTGTCACCACTGACTTGAACATTTGTGTATTTACTTAATATCTGAGAATCTGCCATTGTCAAGAATCATACTAACAAGGATGGATAGAATTTCAAAATAACGTTAGTCCTTGCTTTCCTATAATTTATTATCAAACACAAAAAGTAGCACACAAAATTTTTGTTTTATTTTATTCTAGTTCTGGGCTTGTAACCCAAGTAGCCAATTAAAATTGGAATGTCTTTTATTAGCTGAGCTCAGCAACCATCAGCATAGACTCCTGTTTCAGAGTCTAACTGAGTGATGTCAACCAGAGAGCATGTAGAATGTATAAAGAGGAGAGAAAAAGAGAAAAAAATACAAAGAGAATATATAATATATCCTGCTTGTCAAACAGAATAAAATATATAGCCTGCTTGTCAAGCAGTTATATTAGCACGCATTCTGCCTGGCAGTTAGAATAAACTGTATATCCTGTTATTGCTTAGGGTCAGTGCTTTCTTAGAGTATATTTCCTTCATATGGTTACTCGCTTGACATGTAGGACTGTTTTTACAGCTCTGGGGTCAGCTAAAGTTTACCACAGCAATCCTTATGCTAAGAGTCTGGGTTTAGGCCATCACATTCCCCACCTGTTTTAGTACATAGATCAAATCATTGATTCTTCTCTTGGAAGGTTTTCATACCCAGTCTGCAGGATCATTAGTTTACAGATTGAATTGTACCTTGTATATATTTTATCAAACAATTAAGTATGCAAGGTTCTATAGTAATTATTAGCAATAGTAGCACTAGAGGTCTTATGAGGGAAGATAGTAGCAATTTCAGCCATGGGGAAGCAGAGAACAAGTTTTGGAACCAACTTCATTGGTGGGGCCTGATTCTCTGTCATGGAGATTTTCCCTTAATTGACTAAGGCTGTTTCTAATGACTCCAGAATGATTAGTGTAGAAACAGCAAGTTTCACCTAAGGCTAAGCATAGTTCTCCTTGTTTTAGGATGAGTAGATCTAGGCCTTGTCTGTTTTGGAGGACCATCTCCGCCAGGGAATTTAGGGATTCTTCTAGCCTGTTAACATTTTGTTCTAAGGTGCCTAAGTCTCAACGTATTTTCTTTCTCAAAAGCTGACATTTTTTGTTCCCAACAATGGGGGCTGAAGTATCCAAGGCTGCTGATGCTAGCAAGATGGGGACTAGTACAGAGGGAGCTCTCTTGTCTCTGTTTACAGTGGGTAGGTGGAGATGTTGGCGTCCACCTTCCCCTGAACACACCAGCACACGTGTGGCAGAGCATGGGTTAACACACACAGCTCAGGACAAGATCTGATAAACTCATTTAGGCACATGCAAGGGGTAAGGCCATTTGTACAGGCAAACCAAGTTCCCACTGGGGGTAAAAAGCCTTGGTTCAAGGGATATGACATATTATAAACCCAGAAAGTTGAATTACAGTTTTCAGCATATGGTGAAGAACTCAAAGGGAAACCTTGGGAGAGGATACATAACCCAGACCCCTGGAGGTCTCCCAGTGTTAGGGGCTGGGGGTCTTGTCCCCACCAACAATGGCTATTTACCTGAGACATATTGAGTACATGGGCATTGTTATTTTCACCTGTGGTGGTGACTGTTGCCACTCCAATATATAGTAAGGGGGCTCTGGGCTTAAGTAAAGCCAGCAATCCTTATTCATGTTTGAGGAGGAGACATTAAGCAGTCTAAACATCAATTCTAAAGGATGGAATAAGGGACTGTCAGGGTGTGGCTTGCCTTGAGGTGGCAGGGCCTACTAGCTGTGCTAGTTAGAGTCCAGGTATAGGGGATGAGCAACTAGCTATAACAATAGCATCTGACATGGTGAAGCAAAAACATACAGGGAACCAGAAGCACAAGAAGCTTATGGCTCATATTTTCAGAGTTTGACATTTAGGGGGTCAGAAGTCCTTTTAATAGTTCACTTATCTGAGGTCTCATGTCCTGCCGATTTCACATATGAGTGGTGGATCCAGTGGCTCTTTCTAGTCACCTTGATGGCTATTGGGATGCTCAGGGTGATGGTGAAGTGTCCTTCCCAGTGAGCACTGAGAGGGGCAGGTTGTCTCTTTTTGATGTAGACTTGATCACCAGGTGGGACTGCCAGTGGGTCATCAAGTCTCTTGGGAACAACCTGGTGATCTCAGAACAAGTGGTGGGTGGGCTGCAGGAGGAGCTATAGAGGGAGTGTGTAGCCTGCAGAGTAGACTGCAGAGCCTGTAGGGACTTAGCAAGTTTCTGATTAGAAACAGATGTCAAGATCTCCTCTCCAACTTGGGGATTTAACAGGAGTGATCCCTTGTGTCTCAATCTTATACAGTTTCTCCAACGCTGGCATCAAGGGTAGAAGTCTTCCAAATAGGATTTCAAAAGGAGTGAGTCCATCCTGGTATGGGGTGCAGCATGACAGCAGCAGGGCCATCAGAAGCATAGGCACCCAGTCCACACCTGTCTCCTGGCATAGGAGGTGCTCCTCATGGTGTGGTTTTGCTGCTATACTTGGCCCATGCTTTTGGGGCCAGTAGGCAGTATCCAACTTCCAGTTTAGGCCCAAAACACTGGAAGGGCTCTGAACTACTCTACCCATGAAAGCTGGCCCATTATCTGAGCCTACCATAACTGGGAGCCCATACAGGGGTATGATTAGTTCCATCAGTATTTTTACCACCTCTCTGGAGATCTCAGTTCTGGTGGGCAGGGTCTCTACCCATCCTGAGAAGGTGCAAAGGAGCACTGAAATACTTTTGTTTCCAACTGTCGACTTGACTGACCTCAGTGAAGTCCACTTTGACATCCTCAAAAGGGAAGGTACCCTGTCAGCGGACAGCTGGTTTACACCGTGGACAAGAAACTAGATTATTGTTAGCACAAGTCATACATTCTCTGGCCACTGAGGTGGCCCACAGTCCAAAGCCTGGTGAGACAGAAATAGTGGCCAAGCAGCGTGGTCATAGCTGTCTTTCCCAGCTGGGCCTTGTCATACAGTTTTTGAACCACGAAATGTCCCATGTTTTTAGGCAGAAATACTGTTCCCCCCCCCCCGACAAGATTTGACACCCATTTCTGATCTCCCTTCTGACTTGGCCCACAGTAAATCATTCTCAAAATATTTGGATGGCTGCAAGAGAGGCGCTATCATGACGTGCGTTTCTGGTAGTGAGTCCCCCACAGCAGCTTGCCTTGCTACCAGGTGGGCAGCCCTTTTACCTCGGCCTTTTTTGATGTCCAGAACAGTGTATCACTGCCACCTCAGAGAGCCACCATACTTCCTGTAACAAGCTGCAAATCTCCCGGGAATTTTTGTTTTTGTTTTTTGGTCCCTCCCTCCCTTGGTAGTTTTTGATATCTTTTCCTCCTGCAGTTAGGAGGCCTCTTTATTTTGGACTGAAGTCCCTAGGGGCAGTGATTCTGGCCACACGGTCCCTTCCACAGTCACAGCCATAGCTCCCACCTCCATACCCCATCTATTATCATTTTGCTTCCATCTGCAAACAAGACAAGGTTGGGCAACCACAATAGTGGTTGGACATTGTGTCAGCTTCTAGTACTATGGACAACCACTAAGAAAATAACAAGGTAGAAAGTATTAATTATTGAATCTGTGATATAATTCAGGTATAAAAAATAAGAAAAGTAAACAGCTACACTCTCTTAATTCACTGATTAGAGACATCTGCTATAATAATGTCTGTAAGTATATCATGCATGCGCCTTGTATGATACCAAAACATTATGAAAAGTTTGCAATGTATTAATTTATTGAATCTGTCCCATTAATTTGTCTTGAAACTGTCTCATTGATATTTGTTCTTCAATAAAATAAAAAAAGTCATTAAAAGAAAGATAAGGTTGTAGTCTTCGAGTGGTTTGTCCTGCAGGTCAGGTCTTGCAGAATAAATAGCCTGATGGTCTCCACACAATCTTGCTGCGCAGGTTCCAATAACAATGGAAGGAGGGATAAAGGATTAACGGCCTGTTTAGTCTTAAGAGTTAGATCTGGTACTGGGCCAGCCTAGTACCAGAGAACCAACTTTCACCAGGGATCCACAGCAGTATCTCCACTGCATGGGGCATAAACACACTAAACTTCTGTCCCAGGCTTAATTTGTTAACCTCTTCTACTAATACAGCAGCTGCTCCAGTGACCTACAAGCATGATGGGCTCCAGCAGACATGTAGTCCAGTCTTTGGACAGATAAACCACGGGGCACACCTATGACCCTGAGGTTTGAGTCAAGACTCCTTGCATCTCCTTCTTTCTCATGAACAAACAGCTGAAAGGACTCAGTTATATCTGCTAGGGCCAGAGTGGAGCCCTCAAGAGTTTCTCTTTGATCCTCAAATGCTTCTGCTATCCTGAATTCTAATCCAAGCAGGAGGCTTCTACCTTCCTTCAGGGTTTCATAAAAGGATTTAGCAACAGAGGCAAAACTTGACACTTAAAAACAAAACAAAAAAAAAACCACTATTCTTAGGAACTCTTTTCAGGTCCTGGACTCCTCTAGTCCTTGACTAGCTTGTGTCTGGGAGCTTGAGAAAGCATGAGTTTCCTCTGTCAGGGTGAACTCAAGGAATTTCAGTTTGAACACATATTTGAGCCTTCCTCTTAGAAATTTGGTACCCTTATCTTGCTTTGTCCTCTCTTTATATAACTCCTGTGTCTCTAGCTAACAACAAATCATCTATATACTGTAAGGTGAAAAATTGTTGGGATTGTTATTACCAAAAGGCACCAGACTTTTTGACAAAACTTTTTCAAGAACAGTAAAGTGAATTTTAAATCCTTGGGAAGTTATGTCCATGTCATTTGCACTTGTGCCCCCACCCCCAATCCTCCTGTTGAAGGTGGATTCCTGGGAATAAGCTGTCAAGGGATTACAAAAGAATCTATCTTTAAATCTAACGCAGCATACTAGATCCAGTTAGGTGGGAGCAGCCTTAAGTACCTTAAATATAAAGCGTAACCAGAGAACTGTTATTTTTTGTCAACCATGGACACTTCAGTAGTTAAATCCCTGCAGAGTGTTAACAGGCAATAGTTATACTTGTACTGTGAACATTTGACATCAATAGTTACATATAGGGGCCAGGGAGATGGCTCAGTGGAATAAGTGCTTCCCTGGCAAGTGAAAGGGCCTGAGTTCAATCCCCAGCTCTGCAAAAAAAAAAAACAACAAAACAAAACAAAAAAAAAAACAGTTATATGTGTATATAGCAGTGTAATGTTATAGTCAGGAAGAAATGTCTATTTTAGTTATGATACATATCACATAAGTTTCTGTTCATGTTGGCTTGACATGAATATCTATATATATATATATTTTAAACCTTATATTTTAACCAATGAGTACATTATTGGGGTAACTTCAAGGAGATTATTGGGGCTCTTTGTTGATGAACAAAGGTTGGCCACTCTTCTATCCACAATCAAGTGTCCTGTCTAACAATATAGATATAGTTATCACTTAGACCAGCTGCTAACTCAAATGAAAACATGCTTTAAAGTCTATATATAAAGCTCGGATGACAACATATAAATCCATAACAAATGCGGATCAAACAAGTATCTTCACGAAACCAGAGTACACTCAGATATATTTCTGGCTAGGTTAAATTACATGATTTCTTTTTTTCTTTTTTAAATTCTTTTGCAAACACTTTCTTTAGACTTCCTCTGGTTCCATCATAAACACTTTTTCCCTCTCTAGCAGCTTGGACATTTTCACTTGGAATATCCCCTTCCCCTGTGGTAACCTTCCTGTAGGCTGCCAGCACTACTTTTCTCTTTTTCTGTCTATGTTTCCCCTATGTTCCTTTTCTGCTATGAAGCAGTAGCTTATTCCTGCAGACTTCCTACTTTTGCAGTTTGCAGTAGATAACTAGAAGTTATCCCAGCACAGGCTGGGAGAGGGGACTCAGAATCCCCTTCTTGAGACCGCAGAAGGAGAGCAGCTGTAGAGGAGGCTGGGGGGCAGGGAAAGCTGAGCAGTAAACCTCCTTGGAAAGGGCAGGACAGATAAGGGCCCGTAAGCTGAGCTAGTGAGCTCCGTGGACTATCATTAGCTCAACAGTGAAGGAAAGGGTAGAAAGAATTCAGAAGATGAAGTGAGAGCAGTTGCTGCAGCACCTGTGGCTGAGGCTCTCCTGGGTGCTGCAGCACTCTGGATGAGATAACAGAAATCCCAAAAGCATTTCTCATTTTTACCTTGAGACTTAGCAAAGTGAGTCGTGCAGCTCAGGACAGTCAGTTTGTTCTGTACTGTTCCAGCCATAACAAAGGTCCCAGTGGGGTCCCCTCTTGATCCATACACACAGTAGAAGCCCAAGACTAGTGTAATCTGATTCAGTGGCAATAACCACAAGGCAATAAGGCGGCTGAGCTAGGTCTGAGCCCTTCTGTCACAAAAGGCAAGAAGTGAAAGAAGAGAACTAATACCATTGCCCCTGCCCAAGCTGTGGACTTGATGGCTACCCCATGGAGTGAGGCAGCTAGGGATGCAGGTGCCCTGGAGACAGAGAACCAACAATTCAGACAGACAAACAAAAGGACAACAGCCTGAGAAAAATTTTGTTTCCTTTGCTTTTCTCTGACCTCTTTTTTTATTACTTTAAACTCTTAGCTGGATTTCTTTTTTCATTCTTTTATTAATTAATTAATTAATTTATTTATTCACTTTGTATTTTAGGGAAGGGCCTACAGGGTGTTCAGGGTCTCACTACTATATCAGGCTCATAGTGATCCACCTGTTTACAACCTCCCACGAGCTGAGATTACAGGCGAGCACCACCACACCTAGAAAGGGCAGGAAAGATAATCCACTCAGCTATTTGGCCAGCCTTTGGTTGGATTTCAAACCAAAACAAATGCCATCACTTACAACGATTTCCTGGTAAGGCAACACAGGGATCCCCCTGCAATAAATTCAAACCACAAACCTCACAGGGCCTCCAGCCCAAGAGAAAACGAATCCAGGAATATTTACCTATGAGAAAACATAGATAAATTTCTATACTTCTCAGTGAGAGAAACAATGTATCAATCGTATCTCAGGAATACTCATCTGAGATAGATTGACACAACTTCCACATCTGGAAGTTAGTGCCCACCAACACCAGCCTCTAGAGAACAAAAACCAAGCAAAGCTTTCCTAGATCAGAGTAAGTTCTGTTACTTCTTTCCATACCACGGCATTCTGTTCCTCAGCCTCTCTGGGGCACTAAGCTAAAATCAGCTTGTGACACCCAAAACGACCCAGAAGTGGCTCGCAGTATCAGAAGCCAGCTGGGCCTTTTGCAAGAGCATCTTGCCTGAGGCTCAGTGTCTGAAATCATGAAAACGGTCAAGACAACATTTCAGGGGTGACAAAAACCAGAAGCAGAAGCAGAAGCAGACTGACCCATGACTAATGTGACAAATGTTATACTGAAGATACACAGATACAAAACAATTACAAGAGACATAAGTTCAGTTAAAAGACCAGTATCAAGTCCCAGCCAAGATCTTGGTCTGGGAACTGGTCCCGGGGCACCCAATGTTGTGTCCCATCCCTCCACTGATGGCCAAGGGGTGCCCTGAGAAACAGAAGTAGTCTTTCTGGGAAGGATCTAGGTGGCTAGTTCCAAATTAGCAGCCAGGGTTTTCGTTTCAGTTTGAAACAAAGAGTTCCTCCACGTATGTCTCTCGGTGGCGCCCTCGAGGAATATTTGTCTCAAAGAGAGACTTGGATCCTATAAATTCCCTTTTGGGGATCCAGGATGAGCACCCAAATGTTGTGGGTTCATAATCAATATAGGAACCCAAGTAGCCAATTAAAATTTGAAGGTTAGCTGAGCTCAGCAACCATCAGCACAGACTCCTGTTTCAGAGTCTAAGTGAGCGGTGCCAACCAGAGAGCACATAGAGTGTATAAAGAGGAGAGAAGAAGAAAACCACAAAGAAAACACAAAACTAATGTGCAATATGTCCTGCTTGTCAAACAGTTAGAATAAAATGCATAGCCTGTTTGTCAAACAGATTAGCACGCATCCTGCCTGTCAGTTAGAATAAACTGTACAGTCTGCTATTGTTTAGGGTTACTTGTTTCACATGTAGGTCTGTTTTTACAACTCTGGGGTCAGCTAAGGTTTATCATGGCAATACTTATGCTAAGAGTCTTGGTTTAGACCATCACAATTTTATTTAATTCTGGGCATTAACGGTGGCTGCTTCACTCCAAGCTGTATTTCTGAGACAGATTAGTCAGTTGGTGCCACAGTTTCCTAATCTGCAGAAGAAAGGGTTTGGATGCTACATAAGACAATGTCACCCATTGGTGGCTTAGTGCTCCTCCTGAGCAGACAGATCAGTACAAGACATAACAACTTTGGTTCCAGACTCATGAGAGCGCATTTAAAAATACTCATCTCAATTTGAGTGATTTGGGGCCAGGGAGATCTCAGTGGAATAAATGCTTCCCTGGCAAGCTCAAGGACCTGAGTTCAATCCCCAGTTCCACCAAAAAAAAAAAAAAAAAAAGTCAGACATCAATTTGAGTGATTCTATATTTCTGTATTCTCAAAATTATAGGTCTGTGTTCCCCAAAGTTTTTCTCTACCCATATTGAGCTGCAATCCAAGTTATTAAAGATAAAATGCCAGAAATAAATAATTCATAATGTTTTTATTACTTTTCTTATAATACAGCTTATGAACAGTCCTGCAATAAACAAACCATAGCATTTAGCATTTCCCATATGCACTGATGACGACTATGGACCATTTTTCTCTGTAACATTTGTCAGTATATAGTTAGTCAGCTTTCCACTGCTGTGACAAATATCAGAGAAAAACAACTTGAAAGGAGAAAAAAATTTAGTTTCACTTACACATTTGGAGGTTTTGATCTGTATTCACTTGACTCTGTTATTTCTTGTACACATTCATTGGTCTTTCAGGTATACAGTGAGAAATAGCGGCAGGAACAAGGAAAAGATAAACAAGAGTTGGGTCATGGGGTGCCTAATTGGAAATGACCTCAGGAAGAGCAGTGTTATGGTTTGTGTCCAGGTGTCCCCCCAAAGCCTCAAGCAGTCATGGGGTGGTTTCTGGAGTTTGTGATTGGTCATTGTGGTGTGGATGCTGTACCCCTGCCCAGCTCCTCCCCTGCACAGACTCCTCCTTCCTTTTTCAGGCTGTGGTACTGCCGGGCCAGTCATCTCCCACAGGGAGACCTTCTCATTTCCTCACCTGGGCACTGCCAAGCTGCTCTGGCCAGTGAGTTTCCCAGAAGGTCCCCACAAATGGCACTAGTGACTTTGGTGAGGTCTAGAAAATTAGTAAGTTAAGGAAAGAGATAGAAAATAAGATATATATATGGTAAGTAGAGGGTTGCTTCTCTATTAACTTCCTTTTTCCCATAGACATTGGTTTGTTTTTCACAGATCATGAATTCCTTATTAAAGTATTTTCTAGCTTTTGGCTGTCTACAATGTCCTTGTCACTGTTTATATTTGTAATTCTCATCATAGTCCTATAAAATGTGTATTTTGTTTCATATATAAAAAAGGTATTTTAAAAATAATTTTATGAAAAACAAGGAATGAAAGGTTAGACTTTGAATCCATGTCTGGTAGGATCTTTGCCCCACATCATGCATTGCTACACTTTTATATTAACATATGTGTCTATGCAATTTTATGACAAAAATTTCCTTCAACAATTGATAGAAGTCTTCAAATGTATACCATAACACATTTAACACAGAAATCACAGAACCTGCATTTCTTGGTTTTATCTCTAGAAATTTGATTAGGCTTTATTATATCTAGGAGCTTTTTATTGATTTAACTCAGGAAATTTTCTCAATAATACCTTAAAACATACAAGCAAGCACCCATCATCTCATGAACTGATGTAGCTTATTTCTAAGAAAAAAATCAAACTGCTTCCTTGATGTTTTTGAAGCTGTTTCTTGTAGTTCTTTCTCAATTGTTATAAATAATATATTTGTATTTTGCCATGCTAGGAATTGTTCATTAGTTGGTTAGCTTGTGGAGGTCTATGAGACATAGATCTTGATTTTAGTTGGGGCATTTATACAATGATTAGATATTAACATAGCTTTTAAGGAATCATAATCTCTGCCACAGGGAAATATATTAGTACCTGTACATCGAGCACTAGCTGTTGACCACCTGCCTGCCCCAGTGATACTATCAACCAGCTGAAAAAACGCTGGGCCTCCTAGTGTAGAAAGAAAAACAAATTTTAATTTTTCAAGTATTTAATGAATTTAAGGTATTTTCAAAACTTTTTTCCACTCAGAACGTGAGTACATTCATTTAGCAGTTTTTATTTGATTTTTTTATTCCAGTGGGAGTGAGGAAGAAAATCAAGCCATAACATAATTTTTAAAATAAATTAACTTACTGTTTGTTTCCAAAATTTCTAGGGCTGTGATTCAAGTATGTTTTTCTCTGAGAAGTAGAATCATTAATGAATCACTCTAGTCTTGCTCTTTATAATTTATTTTTTTCAAATTTCCACAATGAACGTTTATTTTTTCTTTAATGAGAAAACTATGTGTTATAAAATATGCATTGAAAAACTCTACAGTTGCTGTTATGTCTGTGTCTAGCTGTCCCTCAAAGCCTCATATGTGAGGCTGTGCACAAGTGACTGGATCTGGAGTGTGTGATACTGGGACTGAGCATATGCGGTTGCTAAATCAGTCCTTGGATCACTTTGGCATAGCTCTTGGTGGGATTACAGGTGCCCCGCCTTGAGTGTGAATGCTAGTCACTGTAAAGGTGAGCAGGCTGGGTAAAATTTAAGGGACTAAAAGAGGGTCTCTGCCCTTGATCACTGCTTGGAGCTTTGTTGTTGGTACTGCTATCTTCTGTCTGCTCTGTAACACTCTCTTCCATGGCACCCTGACTTAGAAGCAGCTGACTATGAACTGAAATCTCTACCAACTTTGAGCCAAATAAACCTTTCCCTTAACTTTGTGTGTTGGATAGTTTATCTCGGCAATCAGAAAAGTAACTAAGACAGATGCTTAAAGGTAAAAAACTGGTACTGTTCCTGGTGCCAGGAAGAAGAGTACAGGCCCCTACACTGCATGTCCGCCATTACTCCAGGTCAGGAGTATCAGCAGGAAGAGAGTGAGCCCGTGCACTGTGTCTCTTCTATTGTCCCTGGCACAGTGGTTCTAGAGGGAAAAGTGAAGGTGGTACTTGTGATGATACTGCAATTCCACTCCCTGTGCCTCCTCTATTGCCCCAGGGTACCAGTGCCAGTAGGAGAAGAGCCAGCCTGCACCCTGAGCCTTCTCCATTGACCTAGAATTGCACCAACAGTGCCAACTGGAAGAGTGTAATTCCATGTCCTGTGCCTCCTCCATTGTACCTAGGATGGCAGTATCAGTGAGAGGAGTATAAGTTCACACACAGTGCTTCCTCCATTGCCCTGTGGCAGCAGTACCAGTGAGAGAAGGGTAAATTTGTGCTGCTTCTATCCTCCATTGCTCCAGGACTGCTCTGCCAGCAAGAGGAGGCATCCAAAAGAACAGGCAGCTCCTAATAAAGTCTCAATGTCAGCGACTCAGGCTGTCTAATGTTAGAAAGCTAAAAGCGTAAACACAGGAAACAAAATGAAGTGCAAAATAGAAAATGAGAAGATGAAGAAGAAAAATACAATTCCAAAACATCCAGACAACACAGGACAAGTCCAGAAGACAAAGAGATAGAAGAAATTGGAAGTCAACAAAGGAGACACTCTTAAATGGTAGCAGCACAAGTGTAAAAACAAATGGAAGAGGTCATAGAAAAAATAATAAGTAAGGTGCAAAAAGAAATCATTTATCAGACACAGGTAAACCAATAGAAGAGCTCAGGACAATTATGGAAACCATGAATGAAAAAATATGCATTAAGAAAAGAAATCAACAAAGTAGATTAAAACAGAAATACAAGAGATTAGAAAATCCATTGAAAGTAAACACAGCAAATTAAATGAAGGCTACAATAGAATATTTTTGTTTGTTTTTGGTGGAACCAGGGATTGAACTCAGGCACTCGCACTTGCCAGGGAAGTGCTTATTCCCCTGAGCCATCTCCCCAGGCCCCGCTACAATAGAATATTACATCTAAAAGACAAGAACATAACTAGTGACTAGAAAAGAAAAATATCTTAAAAGTCATGAGACCAAAAAAATTAATCCAACACCTATAGGATGAAGCAAAAAAAAAAAAAAAAAAAAAAAAAAAAAAAAAAAAAAAA
>PVKA01020299.1:0-23911 GCA_004027165.1 Ctenomys sociabilis | reverse complement strand
AGGCATACAATAACCAGGATTCCATAAATTCAGCACAAGAACAAAATGTTAAAAGCAGCTAGAAAAAAGGGAACATGTCACTCACAAAGGAGAGCACAGGGGAATCAGAGCAGGCCCCTCAACACAAAGACTCAAGCCAAGAAGTTGGAGTGAGGTGCTTTAAACCTTGAAGGAAAGCAATCTTAAACCTATATTGATGTATCCAATAAAACTATTCTTCAAAATTAATGGGAAATAAGATACTTCCAGGACAAGGAGCAACTGAAGAAATTTAGAGCCACCAATCCAGCTCTATGAAATGTTCTGAAAGACATTTTAAAAGGAGGCAATGCAGATGACCTAGACAGGAACAACAATAGCAAGAACCCACCAGGCAGGGAAAAAAAAATTAAACAAAGCAGAATGATAGGAAATACACAAAAGGCAAACATATAAAAGGAAATAAACAATATATATCAGTTATAATCGTCAACGTAAATGGTCTCAACTCACCAAATAAAAACAATAGACTGATAGAATGGCTCAATAGGCAATATCCAACCATGTCCTGCATTTAAGAAACACATTTAACCCAAAAGGAAATTCAGAGACTAAAAGTCAAAAGCTGCAAAACAATTTTCCATAGAACAAGGACCCAGAAAAAAAAAAAAAAAAGAGGTAACTATTCTATTGGCAGACAGTGCAAACTTTAAGCTACAACTAATTAAAAAAGATAAATAAGTTCACTACATATTACAAGTCAAGGGAAAACTCTGAGAAGAACAGATAATAATCATAAATATTTATGCACCAAACCCAGGTTCACCCAATAACATAAAACAAATATTAACTGATCTGAAGAACTGAATAAACACTAACACAGTTGCAGTGGTGGTGGGGTATTAACACACCACTCTCACAAATGAGTACATCAACTAGACAAAAAAATCAACAAAAAATATTAGAATTAAACCAAGCCTGTGAACAAATGGACTTGGTAGTTATTTACAAAATGTTCCACCCAAAAAATCAGAAAACACATTCCCAAGATGCACATGGGATATTCTCCAAAACTGATCATATAACAAGACATGTTTAAGTAAATGTAGAAGAACTGAAATCATCTCATGTATACTATCCAACCATAGCACAATGAACCTGGAAATTACTGACAAAAACTACACTAACACATGGAAACTTAACAATAAACTTCTCAACAATAAATAAGTCAAAGAGGAAATCAAAGTTGCAATTAAACACTGTATACAATTAAATGTTAATACCAATATAATATACTGAAACTTATGAGGTGCGGTAAAAGTAGTCCTGCTTTGCAAAAAGTAGTCCTAGTAGGCAAATTTAGAGCTCAAACAACCTAATGTTGAACCTGAAGCTTCTAGTAAAAGAAGAACAGATCAAACCCAAAACTCATACAAAGAAAGAAATTATAAAGAGAAGAGCAGAAATCAATGTAATAGAATTTAAGAAAATAATATAAAAAAACAATGAATCACAAAGTTGGTTCTTTGAAAGAATACAGATAAAGCATTAGCATTACCAAGCCTTGTCAAAAAGAGCAAAGAAAAGCACAAATTCAATTAGGAATGAAAGGTGAAAATCATAATGAATCCCTCAGAAATCCAGGAGATCATTAACACCTACTTTGGGAACCTATATTCTTGTAAGATGAAAAAGTGAGAAGTGGATAATTACTAGACACAATTAAATCACCTAAAATAAATCAAGAAGATATAAAATTCTAAGTAATCCAATAACAATCAAATTGAGAATGTAATTAAATTTACAAAAAAAGAAATGCTCACATCCTAATTGATTCACTGTAGAATTCTACAAAAATTTAGAGCAAAAGTAATGCCACTAACACAGAAACTCTTTAAGGAAACTGGAAGGAAAGCAATGTTTCCAAGGTCTCTCCTAGAGACAAGTATTACCTTCATTGTAAAACAAAAAAGAGAAAAACAAATAAATAAAAAAGTCATGATCCAAAACTACAAGCCAATCTCCCTAATAAACATAGATGCAAAAAATATTTAGTAAGACACCAACAAACTGAATGTGACAAATAACTGAGAAGCTTATACATCATGATCAAGGAGAATTAGACCAGAGATACATGAATGGTTCAACAAACAAAAAAATCAAAATGTAATACACCATATTAACAGAACCAAAGACAAAAACCACATAATTATCTCAATAGATGCAGAAGAATCTTTTGACAAAGTCCAAAATTCATTGATAATAAAAACATATAGAGAATCAAAATAGATGTTGACTTCAGTCTTATAAAAGCCAACTATGACAAATGAATATGTAATATATTAAATGATCAAAAACTGAACCCTTTCATTTTAAAATCAGAAAGAAAACACGTATGTCCATTGTTAACTACTCTTATTCAGTGTAGTTCTGGAAATATTAACCAGAGAAATTAGCAACAAGAAATAGGGCTGGCAAGATAGCTCAGCGGACTAAAGCACCTGATTAGGCAAGCACAGGGACCGCAGTTTGATGACCAGCACCACATGCCACACCCCCACTGCAGGCTTAACCTGCCACATACACACACAAAAAAACCAAAACCTAAAAGGATTAAGAACAGAAAAAGAAGGCCTTAAATTTATCAGTATTTGCAGAAGACATGATAATCTACCTAAAAATCCCTAATCCACCAGAGACCACTAGATTTAATATCCAAATTCAGTAAGGTGGCTGAATATAAACTTTTAAAAAATTAAAGAAAATGAAAGATAGTAAGAAAAATTAGAAACCATACAAAATTTCACTAAACAAAATAATGATGTGTGTGGAAAATTATGTGGGCAACTCTCCTTGAAAGAAGAGCAATTGTCTCCATTTTGGCTGTGTCTCACCTTATTTCCATGTACTGATACGTACAGAGCTGGCTAGGGCTTTTTCTTATCCCTTCAATTAGCTTTAAACAATGAATGTTGGTCTAGCTAAGGTACTGATGGTAATCTTGAAGACAGCAGGCATGCTTCCTTTCACTGATGCTCTTTAATATGAACTGGGATGAGATGGGATGAAGAGCCAGTGCTCCACACTTTAGGCTGGGATCCAGCCTCAAGATAGAGGTTATGACTTTCTGGGGCTTGAAAGACTACATACACATCAGAGCTGAAACACCACTAGATTGTGGTGTTTAGATACCATCTCCATTGTATAATGCAAATTACTCTTTCTGCATATCCTTTCTGCACATCACAGAGGTAATTGCCAAACTCCTATCTAGCAAAACAAGAATGTCCATTGTCTCTACTCTTGTTCAATATAGTTCTGGAAATATTAGCTAGAGAAATTAGCAACAAGAAATAGGGCTGGCAAGATAGCTCAGTGGACTAAAGTACCTGATTAGGCAAGCACAGGAAACACAGTTCGATCACCAGCACCATATGCTGCACCAGCTCACTCCCATAGCAGGCTGAACTTACCACATATACACACACAAAAATAAATAAATAAATAAATAAATAAATAAATAAATAAATAAATAAATGGATCAAGAATGTAAAAATAAGGCCTTAAATTTTATATTTTAGAAAATGAAAAGACATTCCTTGCTCACTGATAGGAAGACCCACATAGTGAAAATGGTTATACTCCCCAAACTGCTATACAGATGTAATGCAATCCCAATAAAAATTCCATTAAAATACCTCAAGGACCTAGAGAAAATATTGCTGAAATTCATTTGAAACCAAAAAGACTTAGAGTCTATGAAGGAATTCTGGGCAACAGAGACTGATCAGGAGGCATCACAGTCCCTGACTTAAACTTATACTACAAAACTACTGTGATAAAATAAGCATTGTTTTGGCAAAAATGTAGGACTGATGATCAGTAAAATAGCATAGAATATGCAGGTACTCCCCCCCCCCATGCACTCAGCCATCTTCTCTTTGACAAAGGAGCCAAACATGTTCACTGGAAGAAAGATAGCCTCTTTCATAAATGGTGCTGGAAAAACTGACCTTCCACATGCCAAAGGCTAAAACTAGACCTATATCTGTCACCGTACACTAAAGTCCAAATGGATAAAATATCCAAATATTAAAATGTGAACACTAAATTTACTGGAACAGAAAGAAGACAGAATTCTTGAAAGCAAGTAGGTAGAGACTTAATGAACAAAATCCAGACTGAAAGGGAAATAGTACAAAGAATCAACATATAGGAGCTCACTCTACTAAAAACCTTTTGCACAACGAAAGAAATCATCACCAAAGTGAAAAGACAACCCACAGACAAAGGACATATATCCAGAGCATATAAAGGATGGGAAAAAATCAGAGCTCAAATTCAAAGATTCAGTCCAAAAGTGGCCATCAAAGGCCACTTTGAATAAGCGCTTCTCAGATAAGGAAACACATTAAGCAAATGTTCAGTATCATTGATCATTGCAGAAATGAAAATCAAAATAACATTGAGATTCTATCTTATCCCAAAAAGAATGGCTAGCATAGCAGTAACAACTGCTATTCTGTGGAGAAAAAAGGAGCCCTTCTCTGTTGATGGGAATGTAGACTGATACAGCCACTGGAAATAAGTATGGAGATTGCTTAAAGAACTGTGATTGGTGTCCTGTTTGAACTAGCTTCTCTTCTGGGTATCATCCCATAAGAATTAAAAACGTTGTTACCTAGTGATATGTGTTTACCCATGTTTATAGCAGCACAATATGTAGCTAGAACTTGGAAACAACCTAGCTGTCCTTCAACCTAAGAAAGAAAATAAGTTTTTTTTTTTAACATAATGGAGTACTCCTTAGGCATAAAGAGATACAAATCGAGTCTTATATAGATATATGGATGCGACTGCCAACCTTACTCATAAGTAAAATATGTCAGAAATGTGTAAACATCATATTGCCTCATTCATGTGAGAAATTGAAAAAGTAATAAGAGTTGAGAGGTATAATAGATATTGTGAATTGCAAAGAAACTGATCAAAAGTAGACTGTGATGGGGGAAGGGAAATGAAGAAAGGAAAAAGGAAAAACATATGCATACATAAGATAGTTAATATTATTGTACAGCTGCTTTCTCTTAGTTAAAAAGAAAGCTTGGCACTAATATAGTATAGACAAGTGATCATGCCTGTATCTTCCATTCTAAACAGCTACTAGGAAGACAATAATACACAAGGTATCAATTATTGTAACTGTCCTACTAACCTGTTTTGAAACTCGGTTTTGGTGTGAATGACCTTTATCTGTGCTCTCGGAACCCCTCTGAACCCTCCAGAACCAGCCCAAGCCCTGCATATGAGTGAGAAATTCCACTATGCTCTCATGACTCCTCCAGATACAGCCCACACCCAGGCCTGGTGAGTGTGTGGGAGAGCTTCTACGCTCACATTGCCTGCTTGACCCCTCCAGACCCAGCCTTGGCCCACTGTGAGTGAGTCCTTCTGTCCTGCTCTCTGGATGCCTCCAGACCCAGCCCAGGCCTGGGGTGAAACTCTGCAGCTGAAGTCCCTGCAGAAAAGCTAAGGCGAGAATCACCCAGCTTACCCATGTGCAGAACATCTTGCCAGAGAAGCACAAAGGTTCACTTCCAAGGACTGCAGCAGGAAGAAGCTGACCACAGCAGCCAAACCAAGCCGGGCACAACTGGATGAATTCATACTTCATAGATCTGCACCCAATAAGCTGACATACTTTTTATTTTTTTTTATTTTATTTATTTATTTATTTATTTTGTCTTTTTGAGACAGGGTCTCATATGTAGTTCAGGCTGGCCTTAAACTCACTTTGTACCTCAGGCTGGTCTTGAACTCACAACAATCCTCCTGCCTCAGCCTCCCAAGTGCTGGGATTACAGGCCTGCGCCACCACGCCCGGCTTAAGCTGACATACTTTTTATAGACTCAGATCTATAAAAGTATCCTCCCTCTTTTGAGAAATAGCAGTGAGGAATCCCAGCCCTCTGGGATGAGAAAAAGAAACATTTGTGCAAAAGACTGAGAAGGACCTAGTAGAGCATCAGAGAGGTCACAAAGAAGGTATGACAGAGGTAAGCAGAAGGAGTTCAGGAAGGACACAGCACTGCGCAGCACAGAGTTCTATGGAATAGAGCGAAGGGTGTGGGAATTTAACCACTGTGACCTAATCAGATAATACACATTGAGGTAGATGGACTGCGAAATGAGGAATGAATGCTTTGAGCTGGGGAAGTTAGCAAACACAAGCAGCCCTTCCCTGGTGGCCAGATGTGGAAAGATGTACCAAAAGAGTAACGCAGAATTTCTTATCAATTTTTATAAAGGAGAAATCAAGCATACAATATTCACCATGCAATTGTGAATGTGTCCAGGACCTTCGGCTCATACCAGCTGATGAGAGAGAATTAAGCTCATTTCCTTTCTGCTCTGCATTAGTAAATGTCATGTTATTAGGGTAAAATGAACCACAATGAGAAAATTTGCACCCCAGAAATGGACTTATGCTACAAACTAACTTTTTGCCCACAGTGGCAATTGTTAAATGTTTGCCAGCATACTAATTCATATAAATAAAATTATAGAAGCTACAAAAAAATAAAAAAATGAAATAACTACTGAATTATTACCTAGACCAATAAGACAAGAGAGAAATAAAAGGAATAGGAATAGGTAAAGAAGTTAAATTACCATTATTTGCAGATGACATGATACTTTACTTGGAAGACCCAAAAAAATCCGGCCAAAAAGCTACTAGAATTCATACACAAATTCAGTAGCATAACAGGATGCAAATTCAATACCCAAAAGTCAGTAGCATTCCTCTACAGAGATAACAAACACAGTGAAAGGAAAATTAGAGAAACAATGCCTCTTAAAATAGCACCATAGAAAATGAAATACCTTGGAATCAATCTAACTGAAGAAGTCAAAGAACTTTTCAAGAGAAATTACAGTACTGTGAAAAAAGAGATAGTAGAAGACTTCAGAAAATGCAAAGATATTATCTGGCCTGGATAGGAAGAAACAACATCGTGAAGATGGCCACATTCCCAAAATTGTTGTACAAATTTAATGCAATCCCTATCAAACTACCACCAACATACCTCCCAGACCTAGAGAAATAGATTCTAAAATTTATTTGGAATCAGAAAAGACCTAGAATAGCAAAGGCTATCTTGGACAACAAAGACAAAGCAGGAGGAATTACAATCCCAGACTTAAAATTATACTACAAGCTACTGTGATAACATCAGCATAGTATTGGCAATGAAATAGACCTGAGGATCAATGAATAGATTTGAAGATGCAGAGACCTCTACAAACATACTCAGCCACCTGTTCTTTGACAAAGAGGCCGAACACCCTTACTGGAAGAAAGGTAGCCTCTTTAACAAATGGTGCTGGAAAAATTGGTTCTCTACATGCCAAAGACTAAAACTTGGCCAAGCATGCAATAAACAAAAGTCAAAATGGATTAAAGATCTGAAGATTAAAACAGAAACGCCCAATCTCCTGGAAGAGAAAGTAGGAGGAACTCTTGAAGATATAGGGGTAGGCAAAGAGTTCATGAACAAAAATCAAATTGCGCTCCATCCTGCCCACGCCGCCCAGCCCCAGAGACCTCCCGAGACAGCGAGACCCACGGCCTGAGACAGCAGCTCGCTCCAGCGGCCTCCTGGATCCCACCCCAATCTCTCCCAGCCAGTGGGAATCTGCATGACTCACCAGGCTTCCCAGATCAGTGAGAGTGTGGTGAGTCTGAAGGAGAGCCATTGGCTTCTTCCCACACGTGCTACCAGGATCCCTGCCCCCACCCCCTCCAAGCCAGTGACTTGCCTGAAACCTCAGGACCCACTCACCAACACCTCCCTGGATCCCCTGCCCTAAAGCCTGCTGAGCGAGTGGGAATTTCCCCGATTCTCTGGGCACCAAAGTTCAGTGAGTGTAGAACTCCAGGCCCTCCGTGCCCGAGAAACATTTCACAGGGATTCCCTGCCCTCCCCACCCCCCATGACCTGGTGAGAGCTCTAGGCACACTGTGCCAGAGAAACATTTCCAGGTGATTACCAGTCCCACCCCACAGACCCAGACCCAGTGCAGGTCGACCTAGAATGAAAACTCCAAGCTTGCCACGCCAGAGGGACATTTCTCAGCAATCCTCAATCCCACGCCACAGACCAAAACCCAGCACAGCCTGGCCTGTGAGTAAGGGCTCCAGGCCCACTGCACCAGAGGGACCATTCCCAGCCTTCTTGGGTTATGGCCTGTAGATCCGAACCCAGCACAGGCTTGCCAATCCAGTACAGCCTACTCAGTGAACAAGATCATCCACTATCCTTTTATGAGCCCAGAAGACCAAGCAAAGCCCAAGTCTGCCCACCTGGGGAATGACCTGCCTGACACAGGAGGGCTGACCCCAGGAACCAACAAAGGGGAACCAAAGGAGCTGCAGCAAAAAAAGGAACTGAACACAACAGCTAGATCTAGGATAGGCATACCTGGAAAATCTCAAACTTAATAGACTGGCACCCGAATCTCATAACAAGCTAAGGTTATAGCTGCACCAAAGCTCTACACCAAAGGTCAAAGGACAGTGCTATAAAAAATGACAAAGACAAGGGGAAAAATGCAACCCCAGAACTCGAGTCCATCAGGAAGGGCAGAGGACACTAGCTCAGGTGCAATGAATGAACTAACAGATACAGCAGCAAAGGAACAACAGCAGAAGGCTATGGAGGAAATAAAATGAGAAGTAATTCCCCAAATTAAAAAAGAAATATTTGAATACATAGTATCTGAAATAAAGAATGAATTCCAGAAACATTGGGTGGAAAAACTATGCTCACCTAGAACAAGTGCAGAGAGCACTATTCCAGCTGATATATATGAATTAACAGCACCTGAAGCAAGGAAACAACAGCAGAAAGATCATGAGGAACTCAAAGCAGAAATAAGTTCTGAAATCAAAAAAGAACTTTCTGAAGTCATACGATCTGAAATACCGAAACAAGTCCAGAAATATACAGAGGAAATCCCACTTGGAAGAAACACAGCAGAAAAAGAATTAATAACTACCTTTAAAGAAGACATGGATAAAAAAATTGAGGAGATCAGAAGCATGATGGATTCCTTGAATGAGCAATACAGAAAAGAAATAGAACACACGAAACACAGTCAAAGAGATATAGAAGAACTAAAAATATCAATCACGAGTCTACAAAACCGTCTGAGTGAAAGCGAAGACAGAGTTTCAGATCTTGAAGATGCCGGAGCAGCCAGTGAAAAGGTGAGAAAGGATCTCTTAAAAGCAACGAGAATGCAGGAAAAAATAATCCATCAACTGCAAGATGATGCCAGGATGAACAATGTGAGAATACTTGGTATCAACGAGAATGAAGGAGTCAATACAAATGACATAAAAAGAATTTGGGGAGAAATAATTGCAGAAAACCTCTCAAATATGAGGAAACAATCCAACATTCAGGTCACCGAAGCATACAGAACACCAAATAAACTCAACCCAAGTAGAAACACACCGAGACATATAATAGTCAAGATCCCAGAAATCCAACAAAAAAAATAATATACTGAAAGCTGCTAGAGAGAAGAAGGAGCTCACATTCAAAGGAAAACCCATCAGAATTACAGCTGACTTCTCTACACAAACAATGAAGGCAAGGAGAGCATGGAGCAGAGTTCTTCAAGTCCTACACGAAAACAAATTCCAGCCCTGACTATTATACCCTGAAAAACTCTCTTTCAAGTTTGATGGAGAAGTGAAATACTTCCATGACAAAGAACAACTAAAGAATTTCATGATGACAAAGCAATCTCTTCACAGGCTGCTGAAAGAGGTTCTAGAGAGAGACCACAACGACCAGAACTCCATGAATGAGAATGGAAGGAACCCACTAAACAGGACAGTCATTTAAACACAGGTCACAAAGGAGTAAACTTACCAGGTAAATATCATGACAAACATAAGTCAGCACATTTCAATCATAACCATAAATGCAAATGGACTCAATTCTCCAATTAAGAGAAATAGACTGGCACAGTGGATTAGGAAACAAAATCCAACAATATGCTGTATACAAGAAACACACTTAATACAAAAAGACATTCATAGGCTCTAAGTCAAAGGATGAAAAACAATACTACATGCCCAAGCACCTCAGAAAAAAGCAGGAGTAGCAATTCTGTTCACAGACAATTTCAACTTCAAACCAAGAATGACCAAACGATACAAAGAAGGCCACTATATATTGGTCAGAGGGAAAATTCAAGAGCAAGAAGTAACGCTGATAAATATCTATGCACCAAACACAGGAGCACCCAACTATGTATGACAAATCTTAAGGGACATGAAAAACTTAACGTTTAAGAACACAGTCTTAACAGGAGATCTTAACACACCCTCATCTCAAAAAGATAGGTCAACCAGACAAAAAATTAGCAAAGAAGTAGCAGAACTGAACAAGAGCTTGGAACAAATGGACCTGGTGGACATATACAGAGTGTTCCACCCAACCGCAGTTGAACACACATTTTTTTTCAGCTGCACATGGGTCATTTTCCAAAATAGACCACATACTAGTCCAGAGGTCATGCCTAAATATATGCAAGAAAATAGAAATCATCCCATGCATACCATCTGACCACAATGCAATGAAATTGGAAATAAATGACAAAAGAATCCAGTAAAACCCACTAAATTCATGGAAACTAAACAACACCCTACTCAGCAATCAATGGGTTGCAGAAGAAATTCAACAATATCTACAATTCAATGAAAATTCAAGTAGAACTTATCAGAATTTATGGGATACGATGAAAGCAGTTTTTAGAGGGAAAATAATAGCTATGAGCTCACATATTAGGAAAACGGAAAGGGAACAAATTAACACCTTAATGTTGCACCTCCAACAACTAGAAAAAGAAGAGCAAACAAAACCCAGAGCACAAAGACGGGAAGAAATCATAAAGATTAGAGCAGAAATTAACTCAATTGAGATGAAAAAAAACAGTTCAAAGAATCCACAAAACAAAAAGATGGTTCTTTGAAAAACTAAATAAAGTTGATAAGCCTTTTGCCAACCTCCTCAAAAAGAGGCAAAAGAAAATTCAAGTACAAGCGATAAGGAATGAAAAGGGTGAAATCACCACAGACCCAGTGGAAATTCAGAAGATTATCATTAGTTACTTCGAGAATCTTTATGCTCACAGAATAGAAGACACAGAAGAAATGGACATATTCCTCAAAAGGTACAAATTACCAAAACTGAATCAGGAAGATATAACAACTCTCAATAAGCTGATAACAGTCAATGAAATATGAAATGTAATAAATAGCCTACCAACAAAGAAAAGTCCAGGACCTGATGGATTCACAGCTAAATTCTACAAGAAATTTATAGAAGATATAATCCCCACACTCCACAAACTCTTCCATGAAGTTGAAAATGAAAAAGTCCTCCCAAAATCATTTCTGGAGGCAAGTATAATACTGATTCCAAAACCAGGGAAAGACACAACCAAAAAGGAGAACTAAAGGCCAATCTCCCTCATGAACATAGATGCAAAAATATTCAATAAAATCTGGCAAATAAAATACAGCAAATCATCAAGAAGATCATACACCATGACCAGGTAGGATTCATCCCAGGGATGCAAGAATGGTTCAATATTCGAAAATCTATAAATATAATACACTATATTAATAGACTGAAATCTAAAAACCATATGATCATCTCAATTGATGCAGAAAAAGCCTTTGACAAAGTCCAACACTCATTCATGTTCAAGGTCCTACAGAAAATTGGAATAGATGGACTCTATCTTCACTTGATACCATCTATGACAACCCAAAAGCTCATATAATCCTAAATGGGGAAAAACTGAAATCTTTTACTCTTAAATCAGGTAAAAGACAAGGATGTCCTCTATCACCCCTCCTCTTCAATATAGTGTTGGAATCCTTAGCAACAGCCATTAAAAAAGAGGGAGAAATAAAGGGAATAAGAATAGGTAAAGAAGAAGTTATCACTACTTGCAGACGACATGATACTTTACTTGGAAGACCCCAAAAATTCCACCAAGAAAGTACTAGAACTGATAGGGAAACTCAGTAGCATAGCAGGATACAAAATCAATACTCAAAAGTCAATAGCATTCCTCTACACAGATAACAAGCACACTGAAAGGTAAACAATAGAAACAATACCTTTTACAATAGCACCGTGGAAAATGAAATACCTTGGGATTCACTTAACCAAGGAAGTCAAAGATCTTTTCACGGAAAATTACAACACCTTAAGAAAAGAGATTATAGAGGATTTCAGAAAATGGAAAGATATTCCATGCTCCTGGATAGGAAGAACCAACATCATGAAGATGGCCACACTCCCAAAATAGCTGTATAGATTTAATGCAATCCCTATCAAACTGCCAACAACATACCTCCCAGATATAGAGAAATCAATCCTAAAATTTATTTGGAACCAGAAAAGCCCTAGAATAGCAAAGGCAATCTTGCCCAATAAAGACAAGACAGGAGGCATCACAATTCCTGACTTGAAATTATACTACAAAGCCACTGTGATAAAATCAACATGGTACTGGCAACAAAATAGACCTGAGGATCAATGAAATAGATTAGAAGATGCAGAGCCATCTACGAAAACACTCAGCCATCTTATCTTTGACAAAGGGTCTACACAAGCTCACTGGAAGAAAGATAGCCTCTTTAATAAATGGTGCTGTGAAACATGGCTTTCTACATGCTGAAAACTAAAACTTGACCCAGCTCTATCACCACGCACTAAGTTAAAGTCAAAATGGATTAAAGATCTATACATTAAAACAGAAACACTCAATCTTCTGGGAGAGAAAGTAGGAGGAACCCTTGAAGACATAGGGGTAGGTAAAGAGTTCATGAACAAACATATATTCACATGGGAAGCACTTGAAAGAATCAACAACCGGGATGAACTCTTCTTAATGAGCTTCTGCATGTCAAAAGAAATTGTCAACAGAGTGAAAAGACAACCCACATATTTTGAAAAAATCCTAACTAACAAGCAATCAGAGGACTACTGTCTAGAATATATAAAGAACTAAGATATAACAGGGCCCTGTTAAAGACCCAATTCAGAAATGGGCGTCTGAGATGAATACACACTTCTCAGAGGACGAAATTAAAGAAGCGAATAAATATATGAAAAAATGCTCCACATTGCTAGCCATTCATGAAATGCAAATAAAAACAACACTGAGATATCATCTCACTCCAGAAAGAATGGTTATCATAAGGAAATCAATCAACAACAAATGTTGGAGAGGTTGTGGGGAAAAGGGAACACTTCTCCACTGCTGGTAGGAATGTAGACTGGTACAACCATTGTGGACATCAGTGTGGATACTCCTCAAAAGAGTAGGACTAAAAATCCCATTCAAGCCCGCTATCCTCCTACTGGGAATTTTCCCAAAGGATCTGGAAACATTGTATCATAGAGATATATGTGTACCTCTGTTTATAGCAGCGCAATGTGTGATAGCAAAATCTTGGAAACAACCAAGATGTCCATCACATGAGGAATGGTTGTAAAAGATGTGGTATTTCTATATAATGGAGTATTACTCAGCTATTAAGAATGATAAGTTTGAAGCATTTATACTGAAGTAGATGCCACTTGAACATACACTCATAAGTGAAATAAACCAGACATGCATTTGTAAATATCATATAGTCTCCCTAGTATAACAAGCAAAAAGCAGAAATGCAAAAGAAACATACAACAACTAAAATCAATTGAGTCAGATAAGGCAAAGTGAATGGCATATGCTGCAGGATACTAATCAGCTTTTCTTCTGGATGGTTATCAACCTAAGTTCACAAGTCAGAGTTGGAGAAATAGAAGAGCTACATGGCCAGCCAACATTTTGGTCCTAGCCTTTCAAGGTCAGCGACGACTTAGGACTTAGGAGAACCTGTACTGCAACATCATGAAACTCAGGTGAGCTCCAAATTTTCTGAACAAGGAGATTATGGAGCCACAGAGGAAAGAGATTGAAGTTCTATAGTGTGCCTGGGGAGAGTCACATGAAGAGAAAACTTTCTCTCAAGCTCTCACAGAGAGCAAACTGGTCAAGCATTGGCCATGACTCATGCACATGGATGACACAAAGTGTCTTCAGAATAATGTACAGGACTACAAGATAAAGTCTTAGAAGACTTCACTGACCACATAAAAAATATAAAGTTCATGTGTTGGTATATAGGTCTTGATCTATCTAGGTCTTAACCATCCAGCAGAAAAGTATAAAAATGAAGTATGCATCATGGGGCCATAATATTAAGCTGAGCTGTAAATGGCTATGGTCGACAACTTCTTTGAATAACTCACTATTGTTGTGGAATGCTGTACTGTGTTGGACTGTGGTGTTGAGTTCAAGCACCTAAGTTAGTTGAATGACAATGGAGTGCCCACCTTTGACAGTTGTAGACAAAGGAAGGGGTATAGAAAGAAAAAATCATGATGTGGGTGTATACACAGTACAGTTGAGATAGATAATGCCATGCTTCTACATAATCCTATGAGAGGCAAGATCTGCAGTAATAGTGGTTGGACAGGATATTATGTCGGCTTCTAGTACTACGGTTATCATGTAGGAAAATTATTATTGAATTTTCGATATAATTCAGGTATAAAAAATAAGATAAGTAAGCAGCTACACTCCTAATTTACTGATAAGAGACATCTGCTAAAATAATATCTGTAAATATAATATCATGTATGCACCTTGTACAATACCAGAACATTATGAAAACAGTTTGCAATGTATTAATTTATCGAATCTGTATTGTTAAGGTGTCTTGAAACTGTCTGATTGATATTTGTACTTCAATAAAATAAAAAATAAAAAAATAATAAAAAAATTTTAAAAAATCAAATTGCATGAGTAACATTCGAAAGAATTAACAACTGGGACCTCTTCTAATTCAGAAATTTTTACAAACTCAAATGTTTTACAAAAATCAAAAGACAGCCCATAAATTTGGAAAACATTTTGACGAGTAAGCACTCAGACAAAGGTCTGCTCTCTGGAATTTATAAAGAACTAAAATATATCAGTGCCTTTAAATTTAAAGACCCAACCCAGAAATGGGCATCTGAGATAAGCATGCACTTCTCAGAGGATGAAATTAAAGAAGCAAATAAATATATGAAAAAATGCTCCACGCCACTAGCCATCTGTAAAATGCCAATTAAAACCACACTGAGATACCATCTCACCCTGGAAAGAATGGCCATCATAAACAAAACAACTAACAACAAATGTTACAGAGGCTGTTCAGAAATGGGAACCCTTTTCCACTGCTGGTGGGAAAGTAGACTGATTTAACCTTTATGGAAATCAGTGTGGAGACTCCTTAAAAAAGTAGGACTGGAAATCTCATTCAAACCAGCTATCCACCTAATGGGAATTTTCCAGGGGAACTGAAAACATCATATCCTAGTGATATATGTGTAGCTATGTTTATAGCAGTGCAATTTGTGATAGCCAAATCTTGGAAACAACCAAGATGCCCACCACCTGAGAAATGGACGGAAAAGATGTGGTATTTTTGTACAATGGAGTATTACTCAGCTATAAAGAATGATAAACTCAAAGCCTTTATATTTAAATGAAAGGCCCTTGAAAATATAATCATAAGTGAAATAACACATATTCACATGTATAATTATCATGTATTCTCCCTAGTGTATGAACTCTAAAGAATAAAAAAGAGAAACGTATAGTACAATTAAAGGAAAGTGAGAACTTAAGAATTAAACAATGAAGACAGGGCTAGGAGAAAAGCTAAGAAACATGAAAGGGGCAAAACCATACATTTTTATGCACAAATTGGTTAAGGCAATGATCCTGAGAATCTTCAGCAGGTTTTTGAAAGTAGCAGTTAATCGATAAGATTCTCACCCTGACTAACTATGTATGCTGATACCTATGAACTAAGCAACTGCACTGGAGATATCAATGTGTACTAGTGGGGAAATGCTTGTAATGCTTGTCATTCTGGTCTTCTACATATGTCCTGCTTGCCATGATACATCAATTACTGCTCTACTGTCTCTCAAGTTAATGTTTGTTTAAAAAAAGGTAATAAGTGAAAAATAGAGACAAGAAAAGAATAGGTCATAGGACTGTCCTGTTACAATGCTCTATATGGTTAGATTTCTAAATTTCTATGTAAAAATATGTAGCAGTTTATTCCTATCTTTTATCATATTTTTTAAATTTTTTTCTTTATATTCCATAGGGGTTCAAAGTTTAACTTCAATATTTGATGGAAAATACCTGTTCATGTTATGTCTAAGATGTTTGCTATTCTGAGAGATGGTGAATTTAAGCTCAACTGCCTATGTTGTAGGATAATAATATCATTAAGCTTCTCTTCTTCTGGGTCAACAAGTTTGCAGACCAAAAATTAAAGAAAAAGAAGGGCTTCAAGGACAGCCAACATTTTGGCTGTAGCCTTTCAAGGTCAGTGAGGACTCAGAATATAAGAGAACCTGCAATGTAATATCCTTTAACTCAGTGATGTCCCAAATTTTCTGATCAAGAAGAATATAGGCCCACAGAGGAAAATGACTGAGTATGTAGAGTATGCCTAAGGAGAGTCACATGAAGAGAAAACATTCTCTCAAATTTTCTTGGAGAGCAAACTGGTCAAGGAATGGCATCCATATGGCTGACACTGACAAAAGATCTACAAACTGTGGCCCAGGGTTTTAGGGTAAATCCTGAGGGGATTTGACTGACCTTTTCTGAGACAAGAGTTACATTTCTTGTTATATAGATCTTGCTTTATTTTGGTGTTAATGATCCAGCAGAAATCTATAAACACGAGGTAGAAATAGTAAAGCCAAATTAATATACTGAGCTATAAAAGGCTCAAGCCAACAGCTTCTGACATTGCCAGTCCTATGGATAATCCACTACTATTATGGACTACTAGATTATATTGGATTATTTTGCTGAATTACACACCTCCAATATTTATCTAGCATAATATCTAGCATAATACCCATCTCTGACAAAACTAAACAAAAAAGGAGACCACAAATGGAGGACCATTTTGTATGTAGATATACAAAATAGGATAGATATACAGCTACATTCTCTTAATTCAATGAGAAGAAAGGTTTGTACTAATAGTGTTTGGATAGGATATCATGTTTGTATCTTGTGCTATAGTTAATCACTACAAAGACAGTATACAATGTATTAATTATTGAAACTGCCTTACTATTCTGTTGTGAAACTGTCTCACTATTGTTTCTCAATAAAATTAATAAAAAGGAAACTCAGTTTTATTGTTACATATTTTTATTTTTAGTATTTTTCTTTTTTTTTTAAGGAAGGGTCTATAGTGTATTCAGGGTCTCACTACTACATCAGACTTGTAGTGATCCGCCTGTTTACAGCTTCCCTAGAGCTGGGATTACAGGCATGCACCACCTTAGACTGAGTCTCAGTCTCTGTCTCAGCGTGGCCCAGGGGTGGGGCCATCACAGCAGGCCCAACGTTCAAGCCATCAACCCCTGTGCCTTCTTGCAGGTGCTTTAATCTACTGAGCTATTGGACAGCTTTGTTATATTTATTTTTCTCTCTCTAAAATAAAAAAGCCTTCCTCAGTGCTGCCTACGAAGGTGGTAGCCATCTCCCACTTGGCACAATGGCGGCCCTCAGGCCCCTCATGAAGCCCAAAATCATCAGAAACAGGACCACGAAGTTCACCCAGCACAAGTCAGACTGATTTGTCAAAATTATGCACAAGTGGAGGAAACCCAGAGGTATTGACAACAGTGTGTGGAGGAGGTTCAAGAGCCAGATCTTGATGCCCAACATAGGTTATGGAAGTAACAAAAAAGCGAAGCACATGTTGCCCAGCAGCTTCTGGAAGTTTCTGGTGCACAATGTTAAGGAGCTAGAGGTGCTGCTGATGTACAACAAGTCTTAGCGTGCAGAGATTGCTCTCAAGAGAAAACTGAGAACCACAAGGCCCAGCTGGCCATTCAAATCACCAATCACAGTGCCAAGCGGAGCAGCAAAGAAAGCTAGTAGATGGCCCGTGTACATGTTTGTTTGTGCTTCAGTAAAACCACAAAAACTGAAGAAAAAAAATAAATAAAAAATAAAAAAACAGACCTAAAGTTTGAATCCCTTTTATAATTGCTCCTTCCAAATAAGAATATGACAAAAGTGTGGTAAAGTGACTCCAAGAACATCCATCCATGTGGACATAGACTTAAATGGTGATGTTGTCTTCAAAGCTGCACATTGAGTCATGGCCACATCATAGGCCACACAAATTTCCACTTCCTTCTGGCCCGTGATTCCATTCTAGTGTGGGAAGTTTTTCCTTTCTTGGTTTTTAATTTGATTCAAATGGTGATATAGCACCAAGGGAAGAAAGGATGGGCTGATAATGATTCTGATCCATGTGGAAAACCGGAGTAGGAGACTCAGTCAACCAGGTGTCTCCAGCCAGAAGCCAAGTCAGGGTTGCTCAAAGTAATAAAATGCACATGTAAAGAACAATGAAAGACAAAACTTGGCCCCCTTGTAGCCACATGCCCTTTAGGCAGAGGCTTTTCTTTTCAAAGATTAAAACACTTTTGTGCAACCACAAGCAAGTACCATCTGCTCGTCTATCAAAGTTAGGGCCTTGGCTCTGGAAAACCTAGCCCATCGTTGCTCTTGCCTCTGTATGACACTGAACTGGAAAATAAAATTAGACATTGCTTTTACTGGTAGAGTATCAAGAGCTAATATTGTCCCAAGAGCTAATAGAGTCCTAAGAGCTAATTTCCTATTAGGAAAAGGACTTGGAGGGATTTTAATAGAAGCAATGACTTCATCCATATGTGAAACATTCCAAGAAAATACATTTGAAGCAGGCAACAGCACAGATGCCCTGAAAGGGCTGCTGTATTTAGATACCACATGCCACTATTCAGGATGGGAAGCATCTTATCTCTGGAAAGTCTTCCAGGGAATACACAAAAAGAAAGTAGATGTGTTTTGATTTTTTATGTGTATACATACATTTTGGCTACACATCTGCTATTAATTCATTATACTTATATGTATCTCTTTTCTACTAGCCTATCAGCCCTTGGAGCACTGGAAGACTTCATCTTCTTTATTTAATAAATAAATTGTTCCCCCCAAAATAGGTGCTCAGATATGTGCATTTAGTAGTCAAATAACTTTAGCCAATATTCAGAATGATTTTATGGGATACTGAATGCCAGATGGAGAATATCTTCTAATCTATAAAAGATAGGTGTTACTATGACAGAAATTGTCCTGATGGAGATTTGAATGGTTACGCACACCGTGTCACATGCTAGTAATAGCAGGGCAGGCAGCCCACACACTGGTGCATTGACACAAGAGCCTGATCTTATTTTTTTAGACATCTTATACTTACACAAAAAGAGAAAAAGTAACAAAACAAAAACAAAAAGCAGTCTCTGTCTACAACCTGTGTTGTTGGGCAGGATGTCACTTGTAATATTAAAATTTCATTCATAATAAATTCCTTAGGGCTATTTTAGTCAAGAGGTCGCATGAGTAGTGTGGAGGGGTATGGCAAACAATCTGCAAGACAAAATCAAACTTAATCGTTTGCAAGTCATAAAAGATAGCTTCTCTGAATCTCACCTTGTTTAGCTTTGAAAAGGAAGTAGTTTTTGGAATATTAGTAGGACTATGAGAGCTGATGTATGACACTCTACACAAAGTGGGTATTAAGTAAATATAGCCTTTTTTGTTTTAAGTGTCTGTGTGTGATGGCAAACTTTCATATTTTAATAGTTGTGTAAGAGGAAGCCATTCTAAGATGAATCCCATATGCTTTGATCTTTCTAAGTAGACAACAATGTGGTTTTTATATTTTTTCTTAATTTACACAGAATCGATATTTCTGGTAGTTTTAATGTCATGATACCTTCAGGCTTTAATTAAATGTTTGAATCTTCTGTCCCTATATTAAAAGATTTCACATTGCCTTATTTTAAAATGTCTATGTTTGCCTTTACAATCTTTTATGAATTTCTATTTTCAGACTGTCTGCTCCTTGTGGTGAAATATTTGAAGAAGTCAATCGATTATATCTGAAATTATTTTACAGTTTTATACATTAATTTTTATAAATGTACAAAATTATAGGCATGAATCTCTCCTACTGAAAATGAAGTTCTGTGTGTGTGTGTGTGTGTGTGTGTGTGTGTGTGTGTGTGTATTTAGTACAGGGTCTATGGGCTCTTCTACGTAGATTGAACACATAGTGATTCTCCTGTTTTCAGCCTCCTAAGCACTGGGATTATAGACCTGCACCACCACGCCCATCCTCAATCCCCATCTCAGCATGCCCTGGGGGTTGGGCCAGCATGGCATGTGAGGATGGAACCCTGGCTGCTGTGCCCTGCAGAAGCAGGCACTTTAGTCTGCTGAGCTATATGGCCGGCCTTCAGAAAATGAAATTCTAAATAAAAATTTTAAATATTCATTTGGATTTTGAGGAGGCTGTCCTCCTCCATGCCTATTTGCTTGAGCTCTGGCTGCATTTTCAATATTTGCCTTTATCAGTGTTGGCAACTTCTTTGTCATTGGGGCAACTTCTAGAGTTGGCGATTAATTCATGATCAACTGCTGGGATTATGGATGTGAGTACTGCTGGGATTTTGGCTGTGAGCGATGTACTTGCCCTGGGGGAGGGTCATAATGTGTACTATAATGTAAAGAGGGAAAAGAGGCTTGCCATCAACACCAACCACAGCTCCTCCCTCTGCTCTTTGCTGTTTTCTGTAACTATGAGCTACCACTCTCTGCAATGTGCCACTCTACCTTGGACCCAACAGAGTATGGACTGTAACCTCCACTAACCATGAGCCAAGTAAATCTTCCCTTCCTTAACTTTGGGTGTCAAGTATTTTGTCATAGCAATGTGGAAAAAGTGACTGAGACAGTCAGAGAAGTTACAGCCTCTCTTTTCGATGATGAAATCTAGGGTGGCAGTCATGCGCATGTCCTGTGCAATCCTTCTAACCACCTTGGGTCCTGTTCCAGATAGTTAGCTTTCCTTTTATTATATTTTAGTGTTTGAATCTAGCAAATGAAGTTGTTCTGGGAACCAAGTTTTTCTTTATTATTGGTATTATTACATCACTATTTATTACCTTATCAGCTGTCAGAACATTTAAATGGTACGCAGTTGGTCAGTTGCTAAAGTAAACATTAGAATGGGAGAAGGAGGGCTGAACAGTTTGTGAGAAATTCACTCTAAGGAATCATCTTGGAGTCAGAACACCAATGCATGCATTCAGGATAACCTTTACTCAAAACAACCTGTTGACCTTAATTTCTATTTTCTCTCATGTGAGTCATGGGGAAATTCACACATAGTTGTATTTATCAGAAAGCTAGGAAGGCAGGTTCATCAAGGTTCATAAGGGAAAATGGTGTGTTTAAATTATAGGCCAGATTCAATGTCATCAGTGTTTTGGGAGGTTTTGTCAGAGTCAGGGACCAAGCAGCACTGCCGAACCAAAGTCAGTGCTCTGCCTTGTCTCAAGTTTCCAGCATGACCCCACAGTCGATGAATAATGCTCTGTTGACCTTTCCCAGCTTCAATTTGTAGGAAGGCCATCAGCCAATGAGCTAGACCTACCTCCCTTCAGGGTCTCAGAGCTCTCAGCAGAGTCCATAGTCATAAATCAGCCCCTCAATATTTCTCATCAAGGAAATCAGGCAAAAGTACCAAAGAATCCCTTTCTATCCATAATTTTTGAAGATACAAGGATTTCAAGTGTAAATACAATGTGTTTATGTATTTATATTTGAGTATTATTAGCTCTCATTTTATACTTTCTTTTCCTGTAATGTTCCGTTTTTGTTTTTATTGTGCTCTTTTTTATACTTATTTTACTGTTCTTTTAGTGGTTACCATGGAGATTATGACATTAGTCCTGGATTTGCTATAATTTTATAAAGTTAAAAATGCTTTCACTTCCTGAAAAATTAATGGATAAGAGAACTATTTAATTCCATTCATTCAGATACTCATCAGTTTTTATGCCATTATTGCATGGAATTTAATCCCCTAAATTGAGCTCTACTTGATGTTTTATTATATTATGCTATATAGTTAATATTCACTTTGACTATTTCTTTTTCTTTACTCTTTTATTTTACTTAGTAGGTATAACTTCACTTAAACTGAGAGTAATTTGTCTTGCATTTGAAGAATAAACTTTAATATTTTCCTTAGTATGGTAATAATTATAAATACTTTGAGTTCTGGCCTATTTGAAAATTTCTTTATGTCTCACCTTTAAAGACGTATTTTCTGATGAATAACTCTAGGTTAGAAAATATTCTCCTTTTCTACTTTGAAGATATACTGTGGTCTTGTAGCTTCCATATTTCTGTTGAGATACTTGCTTGTCTTGTTCTTTTCCAAGCACAATTTTTTTCTTGGTCCTTCGACTATTTTTAATAGATTGTATTTATATTTTTATTATTTTAAACACAACAAAAATAGAGAGAAAACACTAGAAATGATTCCGAATTTCACTAAACAAAATATTAGGAATTCAACAATGGTTGTTATATTGCATAAAGTTATCTTCAAATTCTTTGTGGAGATTATGAAATATAAACTTGCAAAATTGTTCAAAAAAGTTATAAAAAGGAAATTAAAAAGGAAAAAAGAAAAATTTCAAGCGTTAGCTGCTCCTTTCAATAGACCAGCAGAAATAAGCAGTACAATTATCCAAGCTATCCTGTACATATACACAAATACATCTTTTTCCCTTGCTCCTCTATTTTCTTTTTCTTTTTGTCTATCTGTCTGGTCTGTCTGTCTGTCTGTCTGTCTGTCTGTCTCTCTCTCTCTCTCTCTCTCTGTCGTTTTCCTCAGTCCAGTCATTCCTTTCCTTTGAACAGATTCTTTCCCTTTCACAGTATCTATTGTACCTTTCAAATTTTATTTTCTCTTTCAGATCTTGCACTATAGAAACAATATAATGTTTTCACATGTAGGTCTGATTTATTTCACTTATGAATATGGTCTCTGGTTGGATACATTTACTTATAAGAGCCTTGACATATCTATTTTTTTATATCTGAGTGACACTCATTATGTAAAAGCACCATAATTACTTTCAGCACTTTTTTAAAAAGAAGATGATGAACATATTTTATTTTTAACAATCTTCACTACAATGCTGAAAAGATGTATTTTTGGTTATTTTCTAACTTTCAAACTTCTTTGGTTATATTATAGGACAAATAAACTAGGTTCCTTCACAAATGAATAGAATGACATAAGGGTAATATTATAGATTAAAAGTGACTCAAGGGAAATATACAATGAGTGGATTTTTATTCGGACACAGCATCTGTAATGACCATTTAGAACACAATCTAGGGAGCTTAAAATTGCATTGAACATTAGATTTCTTGTGAGAGAAATATTGTTAGAGCACAGTGGCACTAGTTACATTAAATCATAAGTCTCTACTGATATATACTGAAATATTTATTGTAAAACTAAGTGGTATAATTTCTATTACTTTTTTGAAATGAAAAATAATTTCTTTACTTTTTTGTTTCATAATTTTGCTTGATTTATTTTATTTTATTTTATTTTGTTGAACTACAAATGTCAATCATACAGTTTCAAGACACCTTAACAATACAGATTCGATAAATTAATACATTGCAAACTGTTTTCATAATGTTTTGGTATTGTACAAGGTGCATACATGATATTATATTTACAGATATTATTTTAGCAGATATCTCTTATCAGTGAATTAAGAGTGTAGCTGCTTACTTATCTTATTTTTTTATACCTGAATTATATCAAAAA
>PVKA01020298.1:0-40585 GCA_004027165.1 Ctenomys sociabilis | reverse complement strand
GTGAGCTCCAAATTTTCTGAGCAAGGAGATTGTGGAGCCACAGAGGAAAGAGATTGAAGTTCTATAGTGTGCCTGGGGAGAGTCACATGAAGAGAAAACTTTCTCTCAGGCTCTCACAGAGAGCAATCTGGTCAAGCATTGGCCATGACTCATCCACATGGATGACACAGACAAAGGAACTACAGAATAATGTACAGGAACTACATGCTGAACACTTTAAACGTTTGCAATAATTCAATAAAAACGCTTAATTTGATAGTCACTTAAGCTAGCCTTTTTGCTCTATATGAATTCTATCTATCTATCTATCTATCTATCTATCTTAAATAAATGATGCTATAATATTTTCAGTAACATTTCTATATTGACAATTCTGTTACCCTTGCCAAAAATTTTAAGTTCAGTCAATGGGACAAACAGTCATGTTGCTAGACAAATAGTGAAGCCCTAAAAAGCTGATTGAAAAAAAAAATACTCACTGGAGTGAGGTTATCATGTTTCATTGAAGCCAAGAGAGTTTCCTTCACTAGAGTATAGGTGAGGGGTACCTCACATTCCTCGGAAAATATATTAGAGGCTGTAGATGAGTATGGAACAAAGTGGATTTCAGTGCAAAAGAAAAGTGGCCAGCATGAGAAAAAGCACAAAACAAGCATCAGGCACTTGAAATGGAATGAGCAGAGACATCTCAGGGAGTCACAAGCCCATGGGACAATCAGAATAGAATGACACACTGATGTCTTTGGTGGTAGTGAACTGCCCATAAACTAGCTAAAGCCAATAGATATTGTAATACACATAGCCCATGAATGTTGTTATGGTTTGTATCTAGTTGTCCCTCCAAAGCCTCATGCAGTCATGGGGCAGACTTCTGGAGTTTGTGACTACTCCTGATCACTGGGCTTATGGGTGTAAGTGCTGCTGGGATTATGGGTGTGGCTACTACATCTGGCCTTGGGCAAATAGCCTGAATGCGATTTAAGGGGCACAGACTCGCTCTCTGTAGCCATTGTTGCCTCTACTCCTCCCTTTTGTTCTATGCTGTTTTGCTGCCTCCTGCCACCATGAACTGCTGTCCTCTGCCATGTGCCACTTTGCCTTAGAGGAAGCTGAGCATGGGCTGAACCCTACAGTAACTGTAAACTAAATAAACCTTTCCTTCCTTCATTTTGTGCATCAGGTATTTTCTCAGCAATGAGAGAAGAGTAGCGGAGACAGTGGTCAAGTTTGTTTTTTCTCAGGATCTAATGAATATCACAGATTCAGTAGTAGAAAAATGTCAGATGTCTTGATTTCTGGCCCATCCTTAATGTAGTAGTGCTGTTCACCAGTCAGAACTGGGTAGAATTTGCATAAGATACCTAAATAGAGACCATTATAATTTTTAGTCCATAGCAGGCACTATAATCATTTAATATAAATGATTATAATTTGAGCCCAATCCAAGCTCTTCCTGTGAGCGGCCTGAGGTAACCTGTGAAAATGGTTTGCTACTCTCTCAATCCAGAAAACCCCACAAAATCATACAAATCAAGAGATTCAAATCTTCACATTTACTTTAAGATCATGCATGAAATTGCCCAGGCCATCAAGGGTATGCATATCTGAAAGACCACCAAGTATCTGAAGGATGTCACATTAAAGAAGCAATGTGTGCCATTCTGGCGTTACAATGATGGAGTCGTTAGGTATGCCCAGTCCAAACAGTGTGGCTGGACACAGGGTTGGTGGCGCAGAAAGAGTGCTGAATTTTTGCTGCACATGCTTAAAAATGTAGAGAGTAATGCTGAGCTTAAGGGTTTAGATGTAGATTTTCTGGTTGTTGAATATATCCAGGTGAACAAAGCACACAGGATGCACTGCCGTACTTATAGAGATCATGGCCTGATTTATCCATCCGTGAGCTCCCCCGCCATGTTGAGATGACCCTTACTGAAAAGGAACAAATTGTTCCTAAACCAGAGGAGGAAGATGCACAGAAGTACAAGATACCCCAGAAGAAACTGAGGAAACAAAAACTTACATGGCACGGGAATAAATTAAGCATAAGTTAAATGCAAATAAAATGTAAAAGAAAAACATAATTTGAGCCCATTCCAATAAAAAGTGCTTTCTGCATGGCCACACAAAAGAAGGGCAAGATGGTGGCTCCTGTGTAGCATGGCTTTAGATGAGTAAAGCAGCTAAACACACTGGAGTGTTTAACAATGACAGCCCCTGGAGTTCAGTAAGGTAGAATCCAAACAGTTCAGAGACAGGGATTACTCCTGGCAGCCACACCAAACTAAAACCAATTCTCCCTTCCAGGTTCCCTGCATTGTAGCATGAGCTCAGACAGATAAAATCTGAGACCACTTTAGTATACTCTCCGTGGTAAGCACGTTTGACCATAATTTCAGCTAAATTTCCTATTGACCCTTCTTCTCAAGCTCTAGAACGTCTGACTTAGTTGCTAGAATTGCAAGTAACCACAAGGGCTTTTTTTTCAAGTCTGGTTTGGAGATGACCCAAGAGCCCCTGGCAAGCTTCCTATGTCTGTGCGGCAGAGGAAAACAACCAAAAGATTACCTTTAGGTTATGTATCATTTTCTGGTTTGTGCAACTATTATCTTTCTTTTTTAAAATCCCAATGAAATTTTTTTATTTGCCTTTCCCATCATCTAAATTGATAATAGCCAACCTCCTAGAACTTTCAATGAATCAAACAGCTCATCAATATTGATCTAAAATGTAGTTCCCTTTTCTCTATCTTACAGTTCAGTAGCAAGAACAGAATCCTTAACACTACTATCTAGTCACAGACTTAAGAAGTAGATGTCCCAAGCTGTGGCTTGTCCTAACCTAGAGTGACAGTTCCTAATGTACAATCATTCAACTTAGAATTTTGTTTAGTTTATAATGTGGGAAAACAATGTGTGTTCAGTATCTGTCATACTTGAATTTTAACTTTTTCTTTAGCTACTAATGTGGGGTACAATACTCTTCCATGATGCTGAGCAGCAGTAGAAGCTAGTATCTTGTTCAGTCATCTGATCATGGAGGGGAAGAACCAGTCAGTTTTCTAGAGGGTGCTGTTTTGCTAAGTTATGAGATATATTAGGTTAAGGTGTTAGACACATATTCAGCTTATTCTGTATTTAGCTTATGATAGTTTTACTGGGATGTAAAATTGGGACATAACTTATCACAAATTGAGGTGCACTTGTGCTTTATAGCACTGAGTTAAATGTTACTAAACAAAGTAACAAAGTAACGTTTCCCTTGTACCTAGGGAATTTGAAGTTGGTTCATTTAAGGATTTCAGAAGTCCCATACAGGAAACTGAGTGCTCTGTTGAATACAATTGCTTGAAATCAGGAAATGCAGAATAGTAAACGATATTGTGCTAATGAGTCAGCAGCTATTTTTTGTCTATGAATTCTATGTGGCACTAATTCTTCATTACTTGCAATCATGTAACAGGATGATTGGTGTCTGCAGGTGAATTGGAGCTGTCACATTCATGATGATGTTCTTCAACATCAAACAGGTCCTAGCTGAAAATGAGATTCCTGGGGGAAGCCTCACTAGTACATAAAGTTACAAATTGGCCCTAAAGGTGAATTCTTCCCATTTTTTCCTGACACACAAAAATCTTGCATTGTGATTGACTCCAGTTCGCTAGCTGAAGAAAGTCACAATCAAACTAGAGAAAGAAGTTAGAGCAGAGTTCCTATTGACCAGAAATGGACCCCAGACTATACATAATTTAAATCTATATTTGTTCTTAATAAGATACTGTACTGACAGGAAAAACAGAAGAAGGAGAAGAGTTTATTTTTTGTGCTATCACCTAAATGCTTCAGTTCTAAAATATGAATAGCAAGCAGAGATCTAGCATGAAGTATTTTGTAAATACAAGGACTACAATTTATGTAGATTTCTCCAAATAATTTTTATCATTCAGGAACTCCATTCTTGTAAATGATTCATGGCTTTATGCCAAATATATTTCACAGTGCAGTAGATCATAAATTGCTAGTTACCAGAAACTGGGTTTCTCAAATACCCAGAGATTGTTTTATCTCTTGGTGAATAGCTTCAGTTTAAGCAAAAGTTTAAGAGAGAGAAAATGAACTAGATGTGTTTGTATAAATCAAGAGATCCATGATTCTTTAAGTAAATGCAATGCCCCAAATCTATCATTTATATTGGTGTAACCAGAATTCCGGAAACACATATCATAAGTGAGTAAGCCTCTAGCATAACCCTGTGATCAGAGCATCCAGAAGGTTTAATCCCCAAATAGATTAAACTAGACAGATGGGTAAAACTGTTTATGATGTTTCCAGAATGGCTGTTTTTGTGACATGCCTCAAAGAGGACACAGATGCATATGACCCATTTTAATTTTCCCTCTCTAAGCCTCTCTGCTTCACTGAGCCAAGCACAGTTCAGAAGCAGGTCTGAATAAGTCAGGACTGTGTGTGCTCAAAACAGCCCCATTTATGACCTGTGAGAGATAAAGATCAGGGCAATGAATCCTGAGCAAACTACCTCCAAACCGAATAAACATGTTTTTCATTTGAAGATTATGCCAAGCTATAAATGTCACATACTTTCAATTGCAGTTAATTTACAGTTATTCCAAATGTCAAATTTTCTTGATAAGTGAGATAAGCTCAGAGTATAAATTTGAAAATTCATTGTCCCAGCTGTCAACCTCTTACTTGTTCCTGCAGATTTCAGTGATCTGTTTGGGACTAGCAAAGGGAAAAACCTATCCATCACTCCCCAGGATCAACAGTTACAGTAGGTGCCTTTTTTATTTTCCTGGAAATGGCTAGACCATGCTGGTAGTATGCCTCTAAAATTGTGTTAAGCAGTATTGATAAGACCATAAACAAGTTGAAAGAAGAAGAAACTCAAAATGAAAATGCCTACTCAAAATCACACTCTATGGGGATGGGGAGATGGCTCAGTGGAACAAGTGCTTCCCTGTTCAATCTGCGGTTCCAAAAAAAAAAAAAAAAAAAAAAAAAATCACAGTCTATAAGTAGGATCATTTTCAAATCCCATTCATACCCCCTCCATATCCTTATTCCATAACAGTGTTAAGAATTAATGAAATTAGACACTGTTCTGATTTAGCAGGAGACATCTGAGCACAGGACAAGTCCACACAAGGCTGCAGCCGACTCTTAGGGAGGCAGAGCTTCCATTCTCTACTCTCCCTCCTTATTTCTCAGCCACAGACCTGTATCCATCCACCCGCTCTGTCCTTCCCTGACTGATCCACACACTTGTGAAACTCTTTTATACTCTGTCTCTAGAGTTTCTTATAACATAAAGGTTTAAAATCAAGAATAACTAAAGTTCTACTAACACAAATGTAGCTTCTGCATTTTAGTGCCAGTGAGACAAGAAGCCAGGGTTTCTATCCCTGGAAGACATGTATAGTTTAAAACGAATAAAAGATAAAGAGACTGTGAATGTAGCATAAGGTTCACAAGATTAGTATGCATGTAGTTGTTTATTCCCTCCAAGGCTAAACAGCTAAAGTCATTTCCTCCTAAACAAGATCTTTCAGGACATTTTTATTCAGTGTTCAGAATTTAAATTCATGGTATCTTTAAGTGGCTCAGCTTGCTACTTGAGCTCCATTTAACCTTTGTACCCTTCTTCAGATTTCCAAAAGAAGCAATTTCAAATTAATAAACTGTACCTGAAGGGCTGTGGTCTAGTCCATTAAATTACTCTAATAAATAATCAGTCTAAACATACAAGTTATCCCATCATGTTTTGTTTAAGAAAATGAGTATTGTTTTTTATTGTCAAGCGAGATTATCACAAGTTATAGATAGAGCAATAATGGATCTATTTGATAGGAAAAATTAACATACTAAATTTTGATCTTGGTTGAAATGCATTCAGGTTTATGTTGTAATAAACTGTCCAGTGTATCCAAATGCCATATTTTGAATTTATTTATAATCCATTAAAAAAACTCTTATGAAAGAAATATAGGAAGGATCAATGTTATCCATATCTCCTTTGCAAAGCATCATCCTGGAATGAATTCCTCCTCTTCACCTTCACCTGCAACTTCTCCCTCTTCTTGGAGTTCAGAGTTGGATGACTGTGCTGGTCACTGCCCTGAGTATGTCTTAGCACCTACTTTTCCCTGCCCCATTTCTCATACCCAGCAAGTAGCAGCCCTCCCCATATGAGCTCTTGCATCTCTGTCCAGGGCAGCCATGCCTCCACATCCTACATCTACCTACTGATTTTGATCCCAGTTGTGTGTGGTGTGCTCTCAGCATAGCTTCTTGTTAGTCTTCTGGATCCCTATTTTGCTGGCTCTGCAATACTTGAGAGAGATCTGTACAATGAGCAAGGGAAACTGCTGCAGTTTCTTTCCTTCTAATCCCTCATATGGCCTCCCATTAGGACAAAGTTTTCAGTCCTAAATAGTATCTAAGGTCCTACAAGCCATGCTCCTTGTCCATACCTCTTTATCTGCTTTATTTTAGTCCCATTAACTTTTTTTTTTTTTTTTTTTAATTTTAGAGAAGGGTCTACAGGGAATTCAGGTTCTTACTACTAGATCAGACTTGTAGTGATCCACCTGTTTACAGTCTCCTAAGAGCTGGGATTACAGGTGTGCACCACCACACCCAGTCTCAATTGCTGGCTCAGTGTGCCCTGGGGGTGGAGCCAGCAAGCAGGCCCAGAGGCTCAAACCCTCAGCCCTTGAGCCTGCTTGTGGGCTCTTTACTCAGCTGAGCCATTTGGTCTGCCAGACATTTTATTTATGTATTTATTGGTGGTCCTGAGGTTTGAACTCAGGACCCTGCACTTGCCAGGCAGGTACTTATTCTACCGAGCTAGCTATCTCCTGTCCCCCCAACTGACTTTTTAAAAATTGTCTAAATAAAAAAAAATCAGTCTTGAAAATATCTCTTTTGTGGAGTATATATTCCTGTAGTCCATGCTGTGCACTAGGTTTTGTGTTAAAGATTGGGAAATGAGTATGAATAAAGACACCTTTTCTAAACCCATGTATTTCTGCAGTAATGAGACTTCCTCAACCATAACATGTTCCTTCTCACAGGAAGGCAGACATCTACTTGTTCACATCACCACCGGCACTATGCTCTGCACCAGAGATGAGTGAACTATGCTCATTTTGTTCACTCTTGGGGCATTAGCCCTCATAGAAGCTTGTTGCATAGCAGGAGATTCAGAACTACTTGTCGAATAAATTACACACATTATTTACTCCGTAAATTCCAACATATGGCCGTTAAGGAAAGGGCAATATGGTTAGAATTTTAAAAGGATCATTTTTATGCACCTCTCCCCCAGTAGAGTCAATGGCTGACAAGTATAGTAGAACTTTCTGTAGAATCTTTTCAATTTACCTGAAGTCTTAATGGAGGATCTTCAGAAGCTAAACCTTAGCCAAGGAGTTAAAATACAGTTAACTGATTTGGAGAATGATACTGGGATGAACATAAGAGAGGGTGGGAAATGAGATAGAAAAGAATCCAATAAATAGGTATGAACAAGTAGGTTACCAATGTAGGCAAATAAAGCTCAGATTCCTCCTGAGGAATCGCATAGGGCATTCCTCAAAATCTTTCATCAAGCGTCTGAAAAAATAGGCTTCTCTGGCCATCAGATCTTTAGTTTTATGTCCATTAATAGGGCTGTAGATAGGTAGCTTTTTATTTATTCTTGTGTCTTATTGGTTGGAAGATATTCTGAAAAGCATAAGGTTATTTTTTGTTGTAGGAAGTTCTTTACAGGGACTGAGAAAAAAATGTACCTGAGAAGCCCCTTGGAAAGGAGTCAGAGAGAGAGAGAGAGAGAGAGGCATTTGAGACAAGAACTACCTGTATAGGAGGGAAGTGTCCACTGAAGCTGCTGGTGAACTCACAGCAGGCCCTGGGCAAAAGAACAGCATCTGCTACTTTAACATTTAAAAAACCCACTAAAATTGCAAGTGCCTACCACTCTTGTTTCTAGTATTCACATAATAGCAGATTGTAGTGATACTAAATAATGAAAGATTTCTAAGAAATTAGGATTCGCTAACAATCAGGATCTTTAGTTTTGTGTCCACTGACAGGGTTATGGGTAGGAAGACATGATTCAAACATGTCAGAATGTTCTAGAAAAGTAACAGAGGACTGTGAGTATCTACATAAGCTTACAGGCTGTCAACAAAACAATCTAAGCATTCAGCCAAAAGACCAGATGCTACTTTTGGCAAGGGAGTTTTAATTTCTTTAACTGTCTTTCAGAAAAGGGAGAAACTTCTAGTTAAACTGTAGTGGGAGGACAAAAACATGTTCCCACTCAATGCACTTCTAGTCTTCTCTAGGGCGGACTAATTCATAAAGTATAATGTTTTATAAAAAAAAATCATAAACTTCATCAAAGAAATGTTCTACATGCATGTGAAAATTGTGAGGAAAATTCTCACCATGTATGAACACAACAAATAGAACTTTCACACTTAAAAATAATATATTCACAGGCATGAAATGGTCTTATATATGAAAGTGTGAAATCTAAATAGAGATTAAAGGCATTTGTCTTTGAAACCTAGGAGCAAAAATGCTAACTACAAAGAAAGTGCCATTTAAAGTAGTCACATATGACTTATTAAAGGAGATATGCTCCAAGAAAGGTCTCATTAGGCCCAGCTTTTGTTGTGTGCCCATCATAGAGTGTGCTGACCTAGACTGTCTACCGTGTCACTGGATAGTGGTGTCTCAGGAGACCATCACTGTGTGTGGTCATTGGCTGAAACGCCACGAGGCAGCCCGCAAATCTACAACACTTCCTCTCCAATTCCTCCAAAAGCCTACTGAAGGGATAGTAAAATAATAATGATAATAAATAAATAAATACCCACAAGGGCAAAGAGAATGGAAAATTAAGTGACAAAAAGCAAGGAAAATGGTTTTTTTTCTCCCCTGCTGTGAAATGAGAAGTAACAGATAATAATAAAGAAATCCCAAAATGTATGGGCCTGCAGAGAAGGTAACCAAGCAGAACCCAGGAACTGTTGCCAGGAAACACTGGAGAGGATTCTGCAATGGCAATGCATGGTGGCCCTCAACAGAAGGATGTGGTTTGGAGCTAAAAATACTGTATTGGTGGAAACTCTTCATGCTCCTTGGACTCACCCTGCCTTACCCATTCCCTGCATCCCCTGACAGGGAATAGGATAAAAGATCATCAGTTTGCAGCCACCAACGTAATTATTGGATCAGGTAAGATTCATTGGTGGATGTGAAATTCATAGGACTGACAATTGTTGCAGTGCCACTTCTTGATTACTCATAAATTATTATTATTTTTTGTTTTGTTCTGTGTTTTTGGAAGAACCAGGGATTGAACTCAGGCCCTTACGCTTGTCAGGGAAGCGCTTATTCCACTGAGCCATCTCCCTGGCCCCTACTTATTAATTATTACAAGGAGAAAATATGTAATAAAAAAGCAAACAAAATGAAAAATATGGAAGCAACGATCTTGACTGTATAGTCAAGTTTATATCATGAATAACAAGAGTTCCTGATTTTCTGGGAAGAATATTATCAGGTAATATTATTTCTACTAAAAGGGATAACTTGAATTTAATCATGAAGAAATAACTGTGAAAAATTCTAAACATAATAGATCTTGACTTTACCTGCCCCCAATAATACATGAAGAGCAGAAGGGAGGAAAAACAGAGAGTGTTCAGAGGAGGGTGATCTAAATGTGCATTTGCATATACAAATCTGCCCATTCATTGGCTTCATTCTGGCATGTTTTTATATATTTCTAATCATATAAAAAGAGGAAAATTGTAGTACTTGACAGGGCAATAAAGAGATGTGATGATTAAATATGATACATGGGATATTGTATTAACCAAAAACAAAACAACAACAACAAAAATCAGAAAACATCACTGGGACAACTGAAGAATTGGAATATGGACTGTACACTGGATTTGATATTATTGTCCAGTTTCTTGAGTATGTTAATGGTCTTGTGATAAGAGAAGAAAATGTACTCTTTCTCAAATTGCATTTGTGAATAAATAGCCATGTTTCAGCTTAATGTTCAGATAGTTCTACAAAATAAAAAAAGTGTTGACATACGTATAATGGCAAGGACAGAGAGTACCTGGTTCAGGTTAACATCCTCTTTGACTATGAAAAGGCCATCCAACACATGCTACATTCGTGTTTTAGCAAGATGCATGGGGAAGTAGCTTGGGTTTTATGACCTGGTGGCGTGCTGGGCTCACAAGAGAAGTGGGCTCTTTCGAGGAAAATCTAGAGAATTGTGACAAGAGTGTTAACATTCCCCATTTTGATTTTAGGGTTGAAATAAAACCTAAGCCTGTGGTGAAGCATATCACTTAGACTCTTGTTGAATGCTTAGGAATGTGTCCAATCTGTACGAGATGATACCCCTGACCAGTGCAGGGTGAGAACCTCACCTAGGAGTAAACAGATGGAAACAGATGACCTAAAACCTTTTAAGTTTCTCCTACTGGCTTGAAAATTCATGCAACTGAGATATCATTTCCAAATATGTATAAAGTATGTGATCCTTTCTGGAAGAAATATTAAGAGGCAGTCATATTTCTAGGCCCATTTCTACCTCAGTCTCTATCTCACGGCAAAGCTTGTATAACAAGCTATAGACTGAAACAGAAAAATAAAAACTAAAAAATAAAACAGAACTAATTTCTAATAATCATAAAATGATGAGGTTTCTTTTGAGTTGCTCAATGACATAACAAATCAACCATTTTACTATCTTATAATCTTGGATCTCATGGATTTGGGACTGAATTGTAGTCTGTAGAGCTTGGCTGGAGAGTTCTTGCCTATATTTTTCTGTGAGGATGAAGTTAAATTCCAGCTTGGGCTGGAATCATTAGAGGTTTGACTGGTCTGGTTGCTGACCCTGGCTCAAAGGCTACTGGCAAAGAGTTCAAATAGACTGTAGGCCAGCAGATGTATCTTCTCTCCCACAGGGTGGTCTGAGGGGAGTATGACTTCTTATGTGGGTACCTGACTTTCTAGAAGGAGGACAACTTAGATCCAATGGAGGATCTGTATGGTATTTGTAGACACAGACTGAAAGATTTACAGCGCTACTTCTGCTTAATTCCATTATTAAAAAGTGAATCCCTAAGACTGCTATAGATTCAAGGATAGGATCATAGACTTCTCCTCTCAAAAGGTGAAATATGAAATAATTTATGATATGTTTCCAAAGTACTCTGTTCAACTCTGGAGTTTCCAGACACTTTTGACTAGCATTTTGTAAGGCCTTTACTGGACAAGTAAAAAAAAAAAAAAAAAAAAAAAAAAAAAAAAAAAAAAAAAAAAAAAAAAAAAAAAAAAAAAAAAAAAAAAAAAAAAAAAAAAAAAAAAAAAAAAAAAAAAAAAAAAAAAAAAAAAAAAAAAAGATGAAAAGCTAGATTACGCTCACACAATTAAGTAACAAGGTCTCTATATTCTGAGACTGTCATTTCTGACTTAAACAGAAAGAAAGGTTGACAAATGAACAGATATGGATAATGGAAGGACAGGTGGATGGGTGGATATTTACATATATAACAATGAGAGAAGAACACATTGGATGCAACAAAGCATAATATGTAGTTCACCTCCTTGTGATAGGGATTGCAGACATTGTATAGGAGATACTTATACTGGGGTCAAGGAGATGGCTCAGTGGAATAAGTGTTTTCCTGTCAAGTGCAAAGGCCTGAGTTCAATCCCTGCTTCTGCCCCCTGCCCCCACCAAAAAAAAAAAAAAAAAAAAAAAAAAGATACTTATACTAAAATCAAAGTTTGGGCCAGAGATGTAGGTCAGTGGCCCAATGCCTACTTGGCAAGCACAAGGCCCTGGGTTGGATTCCCACTACAAACCCCTCCTAAAAAAACAAGCAAACAAACAAAAAAATCCTCAAAACCAAAACAAAACATAAAACCAAAAAACCAAAGTTCATTCATAAAAAAGTACTAGATATGGTGAAACTGGGATTAAAACCCAGGCTATGAGATATAGAATTCTGAGCAGGCATGGCAAGGAAATGGAGATTTGAACAGGTAAAATTTCACTGAGAAACCCATCAGTCTTGGGTACTGGTGCAGTGCTGACCAGAATCAGTGGCACCATGTCAGCTTGTGGGAGGAGATATAGCATGTGAAAATGGAGATCCAAAAACTTGGTAGAGGAGAGCAATTAGATGATTTATTACAATCCACACATTTGTGATCGCATTACATGTGTTCTTTAATTTTCTCAATTGGGGAAATTACTAGGATACAGAACCAGACTGAGATAAGTACTAGATAATGGGAGGTAATATGAGAGGCACTATTCTACTTATTTAAAAATCTAAGAGCTACTGCTGGGCTAGTCTTCCAGTTACAACATATGGCTTAGAGACATGATCCCTCATCAAGAAAATGGAATAGAACTTGTCATCATAGACAGATTGTTAGGGAAAAAAATGATGGCAATGGGCATACTATGAGATAAGAACAGCAAGTACTGCTACATTTGGAGTGCTCTGAAAGCTGCAGCAGCATTTGTTTTGCTCCCTGGATTGGTTCCATCTGTCTAGTTCTGTTCAGAATATTTTGACAGTGGAAATTTACTAGATGAGGCAACCTCCACAATGTATTGATATTTAAGAGTCAGAATACTCATGATAGAGGAAGGAAGGAAGGAAAAAGAAAAGGAAGGAAGGAAGGAAGGAAGGAAGAGTCTTAGGTGTTGGTTTGAGGAAATTAGAACTGAAATATTGCGAAGGCCACTCTAAGAGGCTTTAAGTAAATCTCTGGTGGCAGAGAACTTGACATCAACTGCTAGAATCTGAGAAGGGGTGACATTTTGATTTTGACTCAACAACGAAGAGTCAAGATGACTGAGATAACTGTGAGCTCTCTGGTTTGCTAATTAAAGGAGATGGGGAGTAATGGAAACATTAATTTTGTTCACTCACCTGAATCTCTTTTGGAAAAGGAAATTCCTTCTGAATCCTAGATGAGATCAATCTGCTGCTTGACATGCACCCAAGTGGGTATGAAAAATATGCCTTCAGGCTGAGTGATATATGAATCAGATGTCAAGCTTCACATGGTAAAAGAGTGATATTACCTTTTAATTGCTCTGGGAAATAGAAAAGTCATCTAACACTGGTGTGCAGCAACCACTAAAGCATTGGCATCAAAAGGAATCATATTTGAAAACATGAGGGAGCCAAAGGGAAGATCAAATGCTTCTCTGCCTCACTCACCTTTGCATTGATGTGCTTTGTGTGTCCATTTCAATATTTCTAACACTCTCTTTTAAGTAAACCTGAATTCTTTTCTTTTTTCTCAGGAGGTTCCCTGCCATTGTGCAGGATGAAACAACTTCATTTTTAACCTGTTCTCAATTTTAGCTGGAGTGTGGAGAAACCATGAAATCAAGCTGCCCATTGTCAGCCAGCAGATGACTTTAATAGCAATAGAACTTTAAGGCCGAGATCTCATATCTGTGATGCAAATAATATCATGAGAAACCTCATGAAATTGTTTAGAGATTGAAGGAGAAAAGCCATGCACAACTATGTCACAGTTTCTGTGCCAGGGGTGTTATGGTTTAGCATGCTCACCCATGGCCAGAGCCTCTTCTCTCCATTTGAAATGCTGCTCTAATGCAGGAAGAAGCAAGGTCATGGGCAGGATGGAGACAGGGTCGACATGATGATGTCACATTGTCCCATGTACCATACCATGTTGCTTCTTCCCCCACATTCTCTTACAGCCTTCATGCGGAAGACATTGTCTTGCTGCCAGCTTGCTTTCTGGTCTATAGTAGCAGTTGTGTCTTTTCTTGAAAATATAGAAAAATCTAGGGGTTTATTCAATTGAGGGTGCAAAAAATGACAAACTGCATCTCTAGGCAGAGCTGTAAACTATCTGTTGAGTATAGAGCATTGTTCTCTGGTCACAAGCATTTCTGAATATACAATGAAATAAGATTTAGTTTCAATACTATAGATGGCCAAAGAGGAAAAAAAATGATGAGGGATTTTAAAGGTGACCCTCTGATTTCAGGGAGGCTGTTTGTTTTTCATTCTCAGTGTAACAGTCTCACTCCAAGATTACTGAGTGTGCAGTATCTGTTTTCTGTGGGCTGCTGCCAACAGATGGCTTATTTTGAGTGCAGAGAAATATCATTATAGAACAAAAAGAAATTAGGACTAAATAGGAAATTAAATATGTTCTTGGGATTACAACTGATGATCAAGGAGTTGCAAACCAGTGATTTGCAGCTTAATATTTTGCCTGCAGCCAATACCCACTGTTTTAAAGAAACCTTAATATTAAGAAGGCTGTTCTCACACCATGCAATTTATTTGCCTTCCTGTCTTGCTAGGGTCTTTACCAAGAATCATAATTTTCCCCCGATTCTTGAATTGCAAGATGAACAAATAATACTCATTTCCTTCATGGAGAAAACATCCTTTGATTGAATTGTCTCCTTCCATCCCAGGCACGGCAGTGTATGTGCTGCATGTCAGAGTTGTGAAATGGAGTTGCGCCTACTTGAAAGCACAGTATAAATTAGTTCCTAAATGAAACAGTTAGAAGGAAAACATTTTCAAATGACAGCCATACTCTATCTGCTCCTAAAGAATTCAATGCTCTGAGGAATGCAGTAGGAAAAGGAAGGCACTAAAGCCCAGAATCTGACCCCACCATTGCTCAATGGGCTGAAGAATAACCCTGAGGGCTGAGGGACTGCAAATCAGAGGCTAAAAGTGAGATATATTTTCTTTAAAAACTAGCTGTTATTAGTACAAGTACCTCTTATTTTGCCTAAAGCTAATTGAATAGAATACCAAGGAAAGTGATCAGTAACAATCAAGTGAAATAGAGCTCTATCCTAATGAGCTGACATGTATACAGAGCCAGTTGGGTTTTAGAGAAGGTGTTCATACATCTGGAGATTGTCAAACCTTCCAGCATTGTATGAATATAGTCATGACCAAATTCACATCGAGGCTCCTGAACACAAGATTGGCTGTGTTCATATGTGAAAACACCACACCACCTAACAATGTAATCTTGGGTGGATTCTCTGTTACTCAAAACAAATTAATGCTTCACATATCTCTATAACACAATTCAGAGCATTCATAGAAAATCCGAATTAATTGCAACCATCCTAACTATTATGTCAGCGACAACATTTTTAAAACAGTTGGGAATCATTCTTTATGTGGGACAAAGTATGTTCTTCAAATAAGAGTCCACGTAATTTTTTAAAGCTCAATTTGGGGCTATATGAGCTCTGTTCTTGTGCTACTGTTATTGATGCCACAACCAGGCATTAAAGCATTAAAGCAAACTATGTGACTCTAGGGAAAGAATCAATGTGATTGTAAAAATCTGTGTCCCCAAAGCTACAGGCTGAGGGGTAGCTGGCCTCTTAGCTATTGGTCACTCTGTGTCTGTATTAGATGATAATGTTCTCACTTCTTCCCATTCTACACACATGCCACTACCATGGGACTTCGTAGTCCCTTCACCATAGGAAACCATCAGTAGTTTGATTGCTAATTTGACTAGACTAAGAAATGCTTGGGAAATTGGCAGAGGCCACTCTGAGTAGGTCCAAGGAACATTTCTATAGATGACTGAATAAGTGAACAGAGTGGGGCAGACCTAGCCCATGTGTGAGGCAGGCCATCCTATTGGCTGAGGCCCAGATGGAGTGAAAAAGCAGAAGGTGGCTAGTGGTGGTGTCTGACTCCTCTTGAGTAGATGCATTTGTCTGTTGCTCTCCTATGTGGATAGCCTCCAGGTTCTTGAGCCTTTGAATACAGACGTGTACCAGCCACTCTCCAGCAGCTCATAGGCCTCTAGCTTTGAACTGGGTTGGCTTTGTTGAACTCTCTAATTCTGAGGCTTCCAGGCTTGGATTGAGCAGGTATGAATTGTTCAGACTTGTCAGCATACCTATGGTCCTTATGGACTGTTATGGTTTGTGTTTAGTTGTCCCCCACAAAGCCTCAAGTAAGTTATGGGCAGATGAAGCTGGAGAAGTAAGGAGTGGTTTGAGGGCTAGGGCCAGAGGACCAGGGTGGGGCCCGAAGGGCGGGGCCAGAGAGGAGCAAACCATTAAACTGGCTAGCCTGTGCTTTCTCCAAGATGTGGAGAGGGTCTTTCTGGACACAGCAGTGTCCTAGCCTCTCCACCAGTGTCTTGAAACTTTCAGTAACTGTGAGCTTAAAAATAAACCTTTCCTTACCTCATTTTGAGTGTCAGGTGTTTGTCCCAGCAATGAGAGAAGAGTAACTAATACATGGACCAATTTAGCCTCTGTGTAAGCCAATCAGATTAATCTTTTCCTATTAATATACAGTATATTTGTTTGGTTACTCTGGAAAATCGTGACTAATATGGGGGGTGACCTCCCCTGCCCCTTAACTCTCTGTTCTGCTATGCAACTTGCAACTTGTTGTCTGTTAATAAGACAGTCTGGCAAAGCTCTTGAGTAGTTGGACTTCCCAAGGCTTATAACTTTCCTATCACATCTATGGAGGACAGAGTGTCCCAGAAAAGAATGGAAGACAGGTGGGACATACCCAGCCCAGATGGGACAGTGTAGGCCAATTCTTGGACATACTAGTGATCACAGCAGAGAGCAGCAGGGCCACACAGCCTGAACTAATGTTCCATCAAGTCGTATGGCACTTATTTGTACCCACTGTAGTGCTTACAGACTTAATTTTGAAGTTTCATTGTTTTAAGCTACTGCTTAAAATGACAGAATGACAACCTAAGGAATTGAAAATAAAGAGCTTTACATTACTGCCTGGATAGAAATTATTTTTTTTTAAATTTCCATTTACTGTAGTAGGATATCCTAGCATCGCACTGCTTGTCAAGATTTAAAAGTCAAGGAAATGACATTCTTGGAACTGGGGCTATAAGGCTTCGATAGCCCGTGGCACAAAAACCTAGAACGTGTATCTGCAGTGTCATTAAAATAGCAGCAAATGGACTTTATTAAAGAACTATTATATGCCAAGCACACTTTTTGCAGTGCACAACTATATCCATAAGTGGGACTTTATTATCCATTTCTGTTGAAGATGAGGAAACTTACATTCTTGGGAAGGTAAATAACTTGCTCAGTGACCTACAACTAATAAATTAAAATATGAGTGTCTCAGTCCACTTTGCCTTCACTGGGTGAAAATACTTAACACCTCTAGCTTAAAGGAGAAGAGATTTATTTTGGCTCATAGTTTTGGGACTTTGGTCCATGGTCATCTGGCCATAAAGAAACTGAATGGTGGAAGGGCCTGGCAGAGAACACCACTCACCTCACACAACCAGGGAGCAGGAACAGAGGAAGAGAACAACCTGGTACAAGAATATGTCTTTCCAGGTCCTACCCAAGTGACTCACCTCTCCCAGCCTACCTTCACTTTCCAACAGCATCTTCAACTGTGGCCTCATCAGTGGATGAGTCCCCTGAAGGTCCTGGTATTCTCATGAGCCAATCACCTTCCACAGGCTGCACCTCTGAACACTCAATATTTCTACGTGATGTTTCAGTTCTAAAGCCAAACACTGTGTATCTGACTTAACGCAGTATCTGAGCTCTTATGCCACACTCCCTCTCATCATTTTAAAGCTCAACACAAGAAACTTTAGAGACAGTTTTACAGAAAACATTCTAGTAATCCATCAAAAGGGATGCAAATTGCAATCAGTTCTCAAGAGATTAAACACATTTTTAACTCAGGTATACTCCCATTTATCAGAACTTGCTAGAGACCAGGGGCAATAGTACAGCTAGCTTTCAAGAAAGAGGCTTTTCAGCCTTTCCTATATCCTTCCCTCTGCCAGGGCCTAGGCTCAGAAGACAAAGCTATTTGCTGTGATTTGAAAAGCTCTGCTGCAAAGAAAATGGGCCAGGCCTTCATGTGAACTCTGGTCACCAGTCCTGGGCCTGCAAACAGCATCAGTATTGTTCACCAAAGAATGATTAAGTTCCCAGCCAACAGAAAGGCAAAGGTCAAGGCCTCTATTTTTTAAGAAATCACTTGGCTGTTTGATGAAGCTTACAATAGTAAATATTGTGAGAACCAATGCTTCTGTGGAAATTGTATTGAGGAACAGATTTGAGAGAAGTCAAAATCAGTCAAGTGCCTAAAATAATACAGTTTTGAAAGTACATTTTCATTCTTTCCTTTCAATCTTCTTTTAAGAATAATGCTTTGAAAGGATATTGGATGTTTCCTTCTTTCTAGAGGCTTTCTCAGATCAGACGAGCACCTACAGTAATTCCCCCTCTCTAAATACTCTTGACGATTATGACTTCATCTCCTCTCAGTCCTATTTTCCAGAATGGCTTAATATGGACTTCCTAGGACTTTTGTCTCCCTAACATAAAGATGATGACACCTTTCGACAAGAATACATACTATGTAATGAGCTTTTCTATGCTCTTTCATCTCCTTACCATCATTGTGTTGATGAGAACCCTAGGAAAAAGGGACTTTTTATCTCTAAGAGGAGAAACTGAGGCCAGCAGAAGTCACAAAACTTGTTCAGGTCACACAGCTGAGCTAGAATTTGAAGACAGTTGATCTGGTTCCAAAATTGCCTTTCTGGTTACTGTCTCCATGGACCTTGTCCTCCAATAGCTTTTCTTGTCTAAAGATAAGATACCTGGAACAAACCAAGCCTGGGAGAAGGTTCCTGCTGGTGTGATTTATGTATGTTTCAACCTCAGAAGTTTCCAGGGCTTTCCAGATGCTCTTCCTAACAACAGTGCTTGTGCATTGACTTTATTAGGTATATTTTCTGGCATTATATGTAACTTAGGAAACAGAACGTGTTTCTGTGTGGTGAGAAGGAAGGGGTGCATAGTATGAAGGCCTGTATGCTATCTGCCTAAGTGGGTTACAGAGATTCATTTCAAATCTGTATTCTGAACATTTATACAGCAGGATCTGGGAACTAGATTTACTCCACATCTACCACAAATAAGGTGCTATGCTAGGGAAAAAAGAGTTATAGGTAAATGAATAATAAATGCTTCCTCAGAAACATTTTATTGAGAGACAGAAACTTACTATAAAATATATTGAATATTATATTGAAGAATTGACTAAATATTCCATATTTCTAAAGAAAGCTGTTAGGCAAAACCTCAGCTATCCCACCAGATGCTGCTTTGGGGCATATTGAAATGTGTCAGTCATGCTATAAATCATTATGAAGAACACTAAAGACAAGCTCCTTCCACCAAGTTTGGGCTGCTTGCCCATGAATTACAATGCATCACATGAATACCAAGCTATTTGAATTCATCAGGGTAGCAGCTTAGATGCTTATGTATTTGGTTCACTCCTTCCAACTCTTAAATTTTCAATCAATATCTAAATTCCAAGGCCTAGGGAGATAGTTCAGCAACAAAAGCACCTGCCTTGCAAGCACAAGCCGTGAGTTCGATTCCTACTGCAATAAATAAACAAATAAACAAATACATAAATTCCTGCTCCTGTCAAGTATAATTTGAATATTTTAGAAGTTAAAGACAAATGAAAGGTATAGTAAGTAGTATGACCAAAGTCTTTCTTTTTGAAAAGTACTGGTTTTTATGGTCCAGGTTCATAGTGTTTCTTGAGAAAAATGCTACTTGAATATCCCCTGAGTATGTCAGTGCAACTAATGAATTAATAATTTCTTCCCCAAAATTTATTTATTTTTTATTTATCTATTTTTTGTCTTTTTGAGACAGGGTCTCACTATGCAGTTCAGGCTGGCCTTAAGCTCACTTTGTAGCTCAGGCTGGTCTCAAACTCACAACAATCCTCCTGCCTCAGCCTCCCAAGTGCTAGGATTATAGGCATGCGCCACCATGCCCAGCGTTCCCCAAATGTATTTATCTTCATGAATTTCCTATCTCTAGAACAGGGATACAGTTTTGTGGCATAAGTAATATCCCCCAAACTTTCATTTATTGAAGTCCTAACTCCCAGGACCTTAGGATGTGTCTCTACTTTGAAATAGGGTGATCTCTTAGGCCAGTAGCATAAGTATCCTTATAAAGAGGAGAAACTTGTAGACAGACACACACTCAAGGACACATTTGGAAATGAAGGCAGAAAATGGGATGACACTTCTATATACCAAGGAACGCCATCCACTGCCAGCATCCAGTATCAGCTGGGAAAAGGGGATGGAGCAGGTTCTCTGCCACAGCTCTCATATGGATCCACCTGATACCTTGAATTTTCAATGCCCAGCCTCAGAGCTATAACAAGTATACTGTTTAAACTTTTTTTTTTTTCTGTGTGTGTATGTGGAACCAGGGATTGAACTCAGGCCCTTGCACTTCCCAGGGAAGTGCCTGTTCTACTGAGCCATCTCCCTGACCATATAACAAGTATACTGTTTAAACTACACTGTTTGTACAATCCAGTAAAAGACTGAGCAAATCAATGCATACTCAATTAGCCCATTTTCCCTTGGATTCTCCTTTATTATTCCCCGTTAGCATGTGAGTCTGAGATTTGTTTTCTTTGCTCCCCTCCTTTTCAATTTCAAAGCCTTGTTCTCTGTTCACTTGCTCATCATTCTCTTTGGAATTGCTGCAAGGGACTTAGATACTTATGTATTTGGTTCACTCCTTCCAACTCTTAAATTTTCAATCAATATTGGGGTCACTGCTTCCTTTTCTGATTCCTTGCTTCACCACCCAAACCATCCACACTACGGTCAATGCCATCCTTCTAAATTTCAAGTCTGTCACATCACTTCTGTGAAATATCCTGCACAGTGCAGGATGTAATGACCTTGGGAAGTCTTAATCCTAGTCCTCACCAGTTTGCAGCTTATCTGGCCCCTACACCTCTTACTCAAGCAATAGCCCCCTCAAGTGCCCAGCCATGCTGAACCAGGTACTGTAATCTGCAAACCTTTGCTCTCTCCCATTTCTGTATCTTCATATATTTTTCCTATGTCCTATACCTGAAATTCCCTTTCAGCTATAACTCTCCTGCGTTCTATTTTTCTTTCCTACATAAAATCCAGCACAGTGTTCACTATCAGTATCTTCTAAGTAAGGATTTTCTGTGTGAATATGTGAAGAGAGAATTCTTCTCATTGGGATATGAACCATCAATCACAACAAGTAAAAAAGCACACTTCAATTAAATCAGCAAATTAATGGAAAAATCTTTAATCAATTCTTAGTTTACTCATTTTGTTTCAATATTTCAGTAAAAACTTGAATGAAAAACACAGGGCCAGCCAAATAGCTCAGCATATTAAAGTGCCTGCTTAGGCAGGCAGAGAGGCTGGGGTTCAATCCCCTGCCTACCATGCCAGCCCCACCCCCAGGGTACACTGTGAGGATGACTGAGAATGGGCATGGTGGTATGCACCTATAATCCCAGCACTTGGAAGGCTGAAAACAGGAGAATCACCACAAGTCTGATCTGTGTATTGAGATCCTGTAGGCCCTATACTAACTACTAATAAATAAATAAGGAAAAAATAAAAAAGAAAATACATGCACTTGGTAGAAGAGACATCAGAAAAGCATTTTTTCAGTATTGCTTAGTAGTCTGATGATAGAGTCCATATGGCTGCATGCTTGGCCCAAGTTTAATGTGATAATAAAGAACTGACAGGTAAGGTGTCCTTAGATAATACCTTGTGCAGTGGTATTACTGATGAGCAACTGTGTTTTCCTACAGTCAGCTGAAGCCCTGCATACTCTTCCTTGCACTCAAGTCCCTCTCATTTTAGATGAAGCATTTAACTCACATAATACACCCTGGACTTCTCTGCTAAGAGTTCCACACCTTTCCAAGATCTCCTGAGATTCTGAAGCTTACTGCAAATGATCAATTTATCTACCTAAACTAAGCATTTGTTTGAAAGGGGATAACGCAATGGTCATCTATTAAAGAGAAAGATATTCTCATCCAGCCCAAGCTCAGGCCCGGAGAGTGCAGGATGAGCTCCTGCACTCCCCTGTGCTGGTTGAATCTCCCTGGATCAAGTGCAGGCCAGCCCCTGAGTAAGTCCTTCCACTGCATTCTGGGGACCCTTTCCACCCTGCTCTCTCCCTCTCTCTGGAAACCTCCACCTCTCCCATCCAGCCTAAGTTCAGGCCCAGCAAGTGTGAGCTTCTGTGCTGCCCTGTGCTGGTTGGATTTCCAAAGATCAAACCTAGGCCAGCCTCTGAAATGAAGGCCTCTGGAGCCTCTGCCCTTAAGCCAGCCAAGTGAGAACTGTGACACTCTTGGGACCCCCACATCCAGCCCAGGCTGGGCCAAGCAAGTGTGTAGGAGAGCTTCCAGCTTCCCTGCATCCATGGGATTTCTCCAGACCAAAACCCAGGCATACTACTTGAGACCCTCTGCCATGCCCTTGGAAACCATCCACCCCTCCAGAGCCCCCCACCCTCAAGCCCACCGAATGAGAGAACTTCTGTGATGCTCTTGGGATCCCCAGATCCAGCCCAAGCCCAGGTCTGGCTAGTGTGGGAGAGGTTTTATGCTCCCCTGTCTCCCTGGACCAGGGGCACAACAGACGGTCACCACAGGTTCACTGTTGTGCCAGAGGGGCACAACAGGTTCACTTTCAAGGGCTGCAGCAGGAAGGAGCTGAACACAACAGCTAGACTGAAGCCAGGCATAATTGGATAAATTCAAACTTAATAAAGCTGCACACGAATTTCAGCATGTGCTAAGGTTATAACTGCACCAAAGCTCTACAGCAAAGGTTTGAGGTCAGTGCTATATGAAATGACAAAGAGAAGAAGCAAAATGCAATCTCAAGACTCAAGCCTACCCAGTACAACTGCAGAGTACACTAGATCAGCTGAAATATCAAAATTAATAGTGTTGGAAGTAAAGAAACAACAGCATAAAGGTATAGAGGATCTCAGAGCAGAATTAATTTCTGGCACAAAAAAGAAATATCTAAATTCAGAGAATCTGAAATAAAGAATCAAATACAGAAACATATGGAGGAAATCCAATGCCCACCCAGAACTAGCTCAGCTGAAATATATGAATCAATAGCGTAGTAAGTAAATAAGCAACAGCAGAAAGGTATAGAGGAACTCAGAACAGAATTAATTATGGAAATAAAAAAAAGAAATCTCTGAACTCATGTGAAGTAAAGAATCAAATACAGAAGCACACGGAGGAAACTCAATATGAAAAACACTTTGCAGTAAAAGAATTAATAACTGCTTCTAAAGAAGACATTGATAAAAAATACAGGGGATTAGAAAAATGATTGAATGAACAATACAGGGAAGAAATAGATTGCATTAAGCAAAGTCAAAGAGATGTAGAGAAAATTAAAATCTCAACCACAAGCCTGCAAAACCAATTGAGTAAAAAGGAAGACAGAGTTTCAGATCTTGAAGATACTGGTGCACCTAGTGAAAAGGTAAGAAAAGATCTCTTAAAAACAACTAAGATGCAGGAAAAAATAATTCATCACCCACAAGATGATGCAAAGATGAACAGTGTGAGACTAACAGGCATCAATGAGAAAGAAGTCAAGACAAATGATATAAAAAGAATATGAGCAGAAGAAATAGCAGAAAACTTCCCAAATAATGAAGAAACAATCTGACATTCAGGTAACTGAAACATACAGAATGCCAAATAACTTCAACCCAATTAAAAACACACCAAGACACATAATAGTCAAGATCTCAGAAATCCAACACAAGAATAATATACTGAAAGCTGCTAGAGAAAAGAAGCCGATCACATTAAAAGGAAAACACATCAGAATTACAGTTGGCTTCTCCTTACAAACCATGAAGGCAAAGATAACATGGAGAAGAGTACTTCAAGTCCACTATGAAAACAAATTCCAGCCCAGACTACTATACCCTGCAAGACTCTCTTTCAAGTATGATGGAGAAATGAAATACTTCCATGACAAAGAACAACTAAAGAATATCAAGATGATAGAGCCAACCATACACAGGATAAATGAAAGATGTTCTAGAGAGGGACCAAAAGGATCAGAACTCCATGAAGGAGAACAGCAGGAACCCACTAAATAGGGAAAATAATTAAATGCAGTACAAAAAGGAATAAAAAAACAACAGGTAAATAACATGTCAATCATAGGACAACACATCTCAATTATAATCATCAATGTAAATGGACTCAATTCACCAACTAAGAGAAATAGACTGGCACGGGGGATTAGGAAACAAAATCCAACAATATGCTGTATACAAGAAGCACACTTAAATCATAAAGAAATTCATAGGCTGAAAATCAAGGGATGGAAAATAATACTACATGGCCCAGCACCTCAGAAAAAATGGAGGAGTAGCAATTCTGTTCTCAGACAGTCTCAACTTCAAACCAAGAATGATCAAACAAAACGAATTCAAGAGGAAGAGGCAACACTCATAACTATGTATGCACAAAACATGGGATCACCTAACTATATAAGACAAATCTTAATGGACTTGAAAAATCTAATATCTAATACCACAATCTGAGCATGAGATTTAACACCCCCTTATCTCAAAAAGATAGGTCAACCAGACAAAAAATTAGTAAAGAAGTAACAAAACTGAACCAGAGCTTGGAACAAATGGAGTTGGTGGACATATACAGAGTGTTCCACCCAAACACAGTTGAATATACATTTTTTTTCAGCTGCACATGGGTTATTTTCTAAAATACACCACATACTTAGGTTATACTTAAGTATATTCAAGAAAACAGAAATTATTCCATTCATATTATCCAACTACAGTGCAATGAAACTAGAAACAAACGAGACAAGAAAATATAACCCCCCCTAAATACATGGTAATTAATCTACACCTTACTTAGCAATCAGTGGGTCACAGCTGAAATTAAACAACAATATCTACAATTCAGTGAAAATTCAACCACAATTTATTGGTGTTTATGGGATGCAATGAAAGCTGTTCTCAGAGAGAATTTCATAGCTGTGAAAGCACACATTAAGAAAACAGAATGGAAACAAACACACTAATGCTGCACCTCCAACATCTAGAAGAGGAAGAGCAAACCAAACCCAGAGCCCACAGATGGGAAGAAATCATAAAGATTAGAGCAGAAATTAATTCAATTGAGATGAAGTAAACAGTTCAAAGAATCAATGAATCAAAAAGCTGGTTCTTTGAAAGATTAAATAAAATTGATAATCCCCTAGCTAACCTCATCCAAAAGAGGAAAGAAAAGCTCAAATACAAGCACTAAGGAATGAAAAGGGTGTAATCACCACAGAGCCAGTGAAAATTCAGAAGATTATCAATAGCTATCTTGAGAGTCTTTACGTGCACAGATTAGAAGACACAGATGAAATGGATAGATTCCTAGAAAGGTACAAATTACCAAAATTGAATCAAGAAGATATAACAACTCTCAATAACCCAATAAAAGCCTGCCTACAAACAAAAGTCCAGGACTTGATGGATTCACAGCTGAATTCCACAAGAAATTTATAGAAGATATAATCCCTACACTCCTCAAAAACTACAATGAAATTGAAAAGGAAACAGTTCTCCCAAAATCATTCCTGGAGGAAAGTATTACACTGACTCCAAAACCAGGGAAAGACACAACTAGAAAAGAAAACTACAGGCCAATCTTCCTCATGATCATAGATATAAAAATCATCAATAAAATCCTAGCAAATACAATACAGCAAATCATCAAGAAGATCATACAACATGACCAGGTAGGATTCATCCCTGGGTTCAATGTTTGCAAATCGATAAATGTACTATACTATATGAACAGATCAAAATCTAAAAACCACATGATCATCTCAATTGATGCAGAAAAGGCTTTTGACAAAATCCAACACTCATTCATGTTCAAAGTCCTACAGAAAATTGGATAGAAGGCCTCTTCTTCAATTTGATAAAAGCGATGTATGACAACTCAATGGCTAATATAATTCTAAACAAGAAAAAACTGAAATCTTTTCCTCACAGATCAGGTATTAAGCCAAGGATATTCTCTATCACCACTCCTATTCAATATAGTTCTGGAATCATTAGCTACAACCATTATACAATAGGGAGAGGTAAAGGGAATAAGAATAGGTAAAGAAGAATTTAAGTTATCACTATTTGCAGATGACATGATACTTTACTTGGAACACCCAAAAAGTTCCACCAAGAAGCTATTACAATTGATTCACAAATTCGGTAGCATAGCAGGATACAATGTCAATTCTCAAAAGTCAATAGCATTCCTCTACACAAATAACAAACACACTAAGAGGGAAACTATAGAAACAATACCTTTTACAATAGCACCATGGAAAATGAAATACCTTCACTTAACCAAGGAAGTCAAAGATCTTTTCATGGAAAATTACAGTACCCTAAGAAAAGAGATTATAGAGGATTCTAGAAAATGGAAAGATCTTCCCTGCTCCTGGATAGAAAGAACCAATATCATGAAGATGGCCATACTCCCAAAATTGTTGTACAGATTTAATTCAATCCCTATCCAACTGCCACCAACATATCTCCCAGAAACAGAGAAATTGTTCCTAAAATTTATTTGGAACCAGAAAAGGAATACAATAGCAAAGGTAATCCTGGCCAACAAAGACAAGGCAGGAGTGATTACACTTTCTGGCTTGAAATTGTACTACAAAGCTACTGTGATAAAACGAGCATAGTATTGGCAACAAAATAGATCTGGTGATCAATGGAATAGATTAAAAGAGGCAGAGGCCTATACGAACACACTAAGGCATCTGATCTTCAAAAAGAGGCCAAATACACTCACTGGAAGAAAGATAGCCTTGGCTGGGAAGATGGTTCAGTGGAATAATCGCTTCCCTGGCAAGCACAAGGGCCTGAATTAAATCTCCGGTTAAAAAAAAAAAAAAAAAAAAAAAAAAAAAAAAAAAAAAAAAAAAAAAAAAAAAAAAAAAAAAAAAAAAAAAAAAAAAAAAAAAAAAAAAAAAAAAAAAAAAAAAAAAAAAAAAAAAAAAAAAAAAAAAAAAGAAAGAAAGAAAGAAAGAAAGAAAGAAAGAAAGAAAGAAAAGAAAAGTAGCCTCTTTAACAAATGGTGCTGGAAAATCTGGATCTCTACATGCCAAAAACTAAAACTTGACCCAGGTCTATCACCATGCACTAAGCTAATGTCAAAATCGTATAAAGACTTAAACATTAAGACAGAAGCACTCAATCTCCTAGAAGAGAAAGTAGGAGGAACTCTTGAAGACATAGCTGTAGACAAAGAGTTTATGAACAAAAATGCTATCATAGGGGAATACTTGAAGGAATTAGCAACTGAGACCACCTCTTTTTGAGAAGTTTTTGCAAGTCAGAAGAAATTACCAACAAAGTGAAAAGACAACTCACAATTTTGGAAAAAATATTAACTAATAAGCACACAGGCAAAGGTCTGCTCACTAGAGTTTTATAAAAAACTAAAAGACATTAGAGCCCTTAAATTTAAAGATCCAATCCAGAAATGGACATCTGAGATGAACACACACTTCTTAGAAGACAAATTTAAAGAAATGAATAAATACATGAAAAATGCTCCACATCACTAGTCATCTGTGAAATGCTAACCAAACAACAGTGAGATACAATCTCACCCCAGAAAGAATGGCTATCATAAAGAAATCAACAAACAACAAATGTTGGAGGGGATGTGGGGAATAGGGAACCCTTCTTCACTGCTGGTGGGAATGTAGACTGGTGCACCCATTATGGAAATCAGTATGGATACTCCTAAAAAAACTAGGACTGGAAATCCCATTAAGCCAGCTATCCCCTTACTGGAAATTTCCCCAGAAGAATTGAAAACGTCATATCATAGTGACATATGTATACCTATGTTTATAGGTATATGTTTATAGCAGCACAATTTACAATAGCCAAATCTTGGAAACAACCATGATGCCTGTTACATGAGGAATGGTTGAAAAAGATGTGGTATTTTTATACAATGCAGTATTAGTCAGCTAGAAAGAATGATAAACCTGAAGCCTTCATATTTAAGTGGATGCCACTAGAAGATATAAGTGAAATAAACCAGATGCACATGAGTAAATATTGTATAGTCTCCTTAGTATAAGAACTCAGAAGAAGAAATATAAATGGAAAAGTATAACACAATTAAAAGGAAAGTGAGAACTGAGGACTGGACAACAAGGAGAGGGCAAGGAGTAAAGCTGGGAAACATGATAGGGGCAAAACCATACATTTATATGCACAAGATGCATATGGCAATGATACTGGAAATATCAGAAAGTTTTAGAAACTAACAGTTAATTGGTAGGATTATCACCTTGACTAACTGTACATGCTGATATCTGTGAACCAAGCAACTGTACTGAAGATAGCAATGTATAATAGAAGGGTCATGCTCAGAATGCCCTGTCATTAAGGTCATCTAAATATGTACTCCTTGTCATGACATACCAATTATTACCATACTGTCTCTCAAGTAAAATTTTGTGTTTTTTTTAAATAAAGGGTAATAAATGAAAAAAAGACACAAGGGAAAAAAGTCACAGTACTGCACTGCTACAATACTGTATTTGGTTAGACTTCTAAATTTCTGTGTAAAAATAGGTGTTTATTCCTATTTTTTAATTATGTTTTTCTTCATATTCTGTAGGGACTTAAAGTTTAACATATCAATACTTAATGGAAAATACCTGTTCCATGTTATGCCTATGATGTCTGATATTTAGACAGATAGTGAGGGTAAACTGAACTACATATGTTGCATGGTAATAATAAGTTTCTCTTCTGAAGGGTTAACAACCTAAGTTTTCGGATCAAAAATTAGAGAAAAGGAAGGACTGCAAGGTCAACCAAAATTTTGGCCTTTGCCTTTCAAGGTCACCAAGGACTCAGGTAATAAGAGAACCTGTACTGTAATATCATTTAACTCAGTTGTGTCCCAAATTTTCTGATCAAAGAGATTATGGAGCCACAGAGGAATGTGATCGATGATGTATAGTGTGCCTAAGGAGAGTCACATGGAGAGAGAACATTCTCTCAGGCTTCCACAGAGAGCAAACTGGTCAAGCAATGGCCGTGACTCATCCAAGTGGCTGACACTGACAAAGGATCTACAGAATGTGGTACAGGGTTACAGAATAAATCCTGAGGGGACTTGACTAACTTTATCAGATACAAAAGTTACCTTTCTTGTTAAATAGGTCTTACTTTACCTTGGCCTTTACCATCCAGCAGAAAAGTATAAAAATGAGATATATAAAGTAAAGTCATATTAATATGCTGAGCTGTGAAAGACTCAAGTCAAAAACTTCTGCAAGTCAACCTACTAGTATTGTGGACAGCTGGACTGTGTTGGATTGTTTTGCTAAATTCATGCACCTATAGTATTTAGATGCCAATGGAATGGCCATCTCTGACAGGACTAAATATAAAAAGGGGATACAAAGGAAGGACCATTTTGTATTTGTATATACAGAATGGTTAGGATAGATATAAAGCTACTTTTGCTTAATTCAATGAGAAGAAATATTTGTACTATTAGTTTTTGGATAGAATACCCTGTCTGCTTCTTGTACTATGGATAACCACTAAGAAGATAACAATGTACAATGTATTAATTATTGAAACTGTCCTATTAATCAGTTTTGAAACTGTCTCATATGTTTCTCAATAAAATAAAATAAAAAAGTAAAGAGAAAGATAAAGTGATTTCTTTCATTACATAGTTTGTCAAAGATATACTTTTATATAATCTATATTTTCTCATTTATACTTGCAATTGCAATTTTATGTTGTTAAAATATGTATAATACATAATATAGACTACATATTTAATTTGTATATAATATACTTTATATCTTTAATATAAAACAAATCAGTGGAGTACATGTTTTGCTGTTCAATATGAATGCTATATTATTTAGTTTCTCACTTGAAACCATTTTTCCTTTATATTCAACCTACATCACCCATGTATTTCTTTACAAAAAAATTGTCTTTATTTATTTATGTTTAAAGTATGCATTTTCTAAAGGTCAAAGATAAAAGTATTAGTTTAAACTAATAAACCAAATTTTTATATTTTTTCACTGAATCTTGCTCTTTGCTCCATATTTATAGGCCAATTCCAAATCAACTAGAAATTTTGCACCGAATAAAGCTGTCACATTTCAGAAACTGGACTGAATCCATTGACTCATTTTGAAATCTAGCACTCAAACCTATTCAAACTTGAGCTCTCTATCTTTTGTTTTCCATTGATATCTTTCCTGGAGACGTAAGATAAGGTAAGTAGAACCACCTTCTACATAGTCCTTTAACTAGAAATCTCATATTTCACTTCAATTCTTTCTTCTTCTACACCTGGAATTATCCAGTAGGTCTTGTGGAGTCTAACTTGGAGGCACATTTGGTAGTAATTTTTCTTTTTTGGCCTTCACATAGAACCTTTTGTTATACCAGCACCTGGCGTAACACTTGACACACACATCACTTGTGTTTTTTATGTATTTGGAACCTTAGTAAATGGACAATCAAATTGAATTTAATTTTTTTTTACTGGACTACTACACTAGTTCCCTCCCCATTATTCACCAATTTACTTTCTTATTTGACCTTCAAACTCATTACAAGGGTTATTTTTCTAAAATAAACCCTATCATATCACTCCCTTTTCAAGAAGTTTGATGGGTACTATTTTCCATGAGAAGTCAAGCAGGCACTTTGCTAAGTGCTGGGATATGTTGATGAGCAAATAATAGACTCTGCACTGGAAGACAGGCATTAATCAAACTGCTCTAAGCCAAATCTATAAGATGCTTGGAAAGTAAATGACTGGAATCATGATTCATTTTAGGAGCTGGAGATAGGCTTTCTGGAGTTGGAGTTGTGATGTGAAGAGTGAGTAGGATTTCATAGACAAAGGCCAGTTTCTCTTGGGTGACCCAAACTTGTGAAACTAGAGGTGGAAAAGTATGGGGCCTGTGGGCATCTCAGAGGAAAGTGAAGGATTCAGTCCTGAGAGCTCTCGTGGTGAACAGTGTGTGCTACAACTGTCAGAGTGAGCAGTGTATCCTTTGCTGGTTGTGCCCAGATTTCACTGAAGGTGATATGATTGCTTTATCAAACAAACAAAAACTAAAAAGAAAGAGGTATGTCTTAGGATGAGGGGAAGGCCTGAATAAAGATCAAAACCACCAGAATGGTCCCCCAGGAGCAACAGTAGAAATTATTACTCAAAGTCTGCTGCAGTGTGAATGAAAGATAAATTTAATTCTATCAAAAAATCTTATGATGGTTTTAATTTACTGTTTGATGACTTCATTTTCGATTGTTAATTCATATTAATGCACGTTTTCAACATGCTAATATGGTCACTTCCTTCTTTATAACATCCTATTCTACAGACTAAACACATACATGTAGTTCAAAATGTGATAGAAACAAGAGCATCTATATGGCTTTTACTTTTTAAAAATACTGACACGTTTGAAACACACAACTTGTTCCTTTTTTTTGAATGCTTCTGTACATATCCAATTCCCAGGACCCTTAGAGTAATAGAATCAACCTTCCTTCGTTTTGGAGTTGAGGAATTTCTCTAGCCATCCTGTCTCTTTTTTTAAAAAAAATTAATTTAGTTTTATTTTGAAGAGTAAAAACAAAAACAAGAACAAAAATCAGAAACAAATACATAAACAGGGTAACATACGATAATGTGTGTGTTACAGATTTTCAAAACAAGAGTAGATGATTAACAATGGTTGATATGTTATCTTTCTAACATCAAATTTGTTGCTCAGATTAACAGATATAGTTATGCAAGATTGGACATATGATTGCATATTACCGCTTGCTTTCCAGAAACCTTAAATTTTTGTTAATTTCTTTTTTTTGGTCTTCTCTCACCTTCTTAAAAAACTTATTTGAAAGACAGTATAGTGATTACCCTGTCTATTTTTGCCAAGAAGACAACCCAAGTGGAAGTCCTAAAAAGAATCTCACCATCTCTACTTTCAGGTCTAAGCCGGGCATGGTGGCGCATGCCTGTAATCCCAGCACTCGGGAGGCTGAGGCAGGAGGATTGTTGTGAGTTTGAGACCAGCCTGAGCTACAAAGTGAGCTTAAGGCCAGCCTGAACTGCATAGTGAGACCCTGTCTCAAAAAGACAAAAAAAAAAAAAAAAAAAAAAAAAAAAAAAAGAACAAAACTAGGAAGTGACATGTCATTATTAACCACTGCCGGTTTGAAAATTGCTTTTTGATTTTGTTTTGTTTGTTTCTTGGGCAAACATATTAATCTGTGTACTTACTGAGGCTGTTAGAGTGAAGCCCCTGGAAATCAGAAGTGCTGATGAAGGGAGAACGATACAGCACTGAGGGCTGGGCAAACCGCACGGACCCTGGTGCCTGTTGCAATTTTATTGTCCTTATAATTGCAATAATAAATAAAACACCATGACCTTCAGTGTCCACAGTGAAGCCTCAAATTACTGCTTCAATTTCAGTCCAGCCCCTGCTCTCCTGGGAGCATCCTCTCATATCCTACCTTGTGAGTTAGCCCATGTGAGCTGCGCTTCCCAGAAAAAGATCCCACTATTCGCCAATAGGATTTTTAAAAGGATGTTTTTCTTATTTGCTTCTGCCAATTTACTTCATATCCTTAATTGTCCAATATGAACTTACTTTAGGTGAGTGCTCAGCCTGAAAATGACATGAGAAAATAGAAACTAAAACCTAAGAGATGCATAATCTTAGTGGATTTGACAAGGGAGGGAAGTACAGCCTGTCTTGTTTGCTACCTTCTGCTGTCATCCATTATGACCCTCGCTCTTCTGTTTAAGAGTTCCTTGAGGATGCAGCCAAAAGCAAGACTGAGTTGTGAAGGTCTCACTCCAATAGCCTGGGAATTATTTTGTTCTATATAAAATAGTTCCTTCATATCATAGTGTAAAACAGGGGGTCCCAATCACATTGGAGGGGGAGTTGCTAAAACAACTGGCTGCCCTTGTCCTTGCAAGCTCTGATTCATGAAGTCTGAGTAGTTCTGAAACTCTGCATTTCTAACAAGTTCAAGAGGGACACGGATGGTATGGGTCTGGGCTTTACAGTATGAGGACATTTGGCATGACAATGAGGAGGCTTTACACTGTCCCCCACAACTAATATACTCGAAAAGTATATTTAACATATTGGCATGGAAGAATCTGGTTATATAAGACCAGTCAAAGAATCAGAGTCTTCTAATTAAGAATTGAATTTAGAGTCATATTTAGAAGTTGAATTTAGAGTTGGCAAGAATTTAGAATTTAGAGTTTAGAGTCAGTGAGATATTTAAGGCACAGGCATATCATGCCTTTGAGAATTTAAGTGACTTATCCAAGGTCATATACGACTTTGAATAACAAGACTAAGGATATAACAACTTCTGAATTCTTATATAGTTTTTATTTGCTCTGCCACTATCTTGGTTATACAGAAAGCTTTTCTTGGGAAAAACAGTGTTCTATTTTAAAACCAACCAATGGAATTAGGTCAATCTAGGTATTTTAAAATGAATTACTTCTTACTTTATTTAATGTAATAAGCTTTAGTTTTCATTTCAAGCACGTTTTTTTTCCTCTCAGTTACTTTGCACATAAAGCCACAGACTTAGCCACATATTTTTCAAAGTGATTTCAAGTAAATATAACTTGAATTAAAATTCTCAGAAAGATAAGGGACTGCATGTAATACAGTGCGGTCACATATGGTCCTGAAGTTCTTTTTCTTGTCTCAGGGAAAGCTTCAAAATTGTTGCAGTCACATTTAGTCCATTGACATAGTATAATGATCATGCATAAAGATTTTTCTATTTGAGAGGAATGACTTTGAATTTGCCTCTTTATTTTGTAAAATTTGTGAAGTCAAATAAAAGGTTTTTTCTTTTTTTTTTTTACTTTTCCCTTAATTAATTTTATTGTGAAAGAAGTAGCAATGAGACAGTTTTGAAACAGGTTAGTAGGCCAATTACAATAATTAATACATTGCATAATGTTGTCTTTATTGTAGTTATTCATAGTACAAGATGCAAATATGATACTTGTCTAAACATTATTAGTACAAATCTTTCTTCTTATTGAACTAAGAGAAAGTAGCTGAATATCTAATCCTAACTATTTCATATATATAGATATATAGATTTTCACCACAAAATGATCCTTCATTTTATCGCCATTTTTGTTTAGTTTTGTCAGAGATGGGTGTTCCATTGTCATTCAAATATTGTAGGTGCATGAATTAAGCAAAATAACCTAACATTAGCCCTGTCCCTTCAAGGTCAGTGAGGACTCAGGACATAAGAGAACCTGTACTGTAACATCCTATAATTCAGTGGTGTCTGAAATTTTCTTATCAAGGAGATTATAGGGCCATAGAGGAAAGTGATTGACGATGTATAGTGATCCTAAGGAGGGTCACATGGAGAGAAAACATTCTCCCAGGCTTTCACAGAAAGCAAATTGGTCAAGCAATGGCCATGACTCATCCACATGGCTGACACTGACAAAGGATCTACAAACTGCGGTACAGGGTTTCAGGGTAAATCCTGAGGGGATTTGACTGACCTTATCAGTTATAAAATTTACATTTCTTGTTATATAGATCTCATTTTATCTTGGTCTTAACTATCCATCAAAAGCATATAAAAATAAGGTATAAAAAGTAAAACCATATTAATATGTTGAGCTGTAAAAGGCTCAAGTCAACATCTTTTGACATTGCCAGTTCTGGGGATAACCCACTACTATTATTGACTACTGGACTATATTGGATTATTTTTGCTGAATGCACCTAGTTGTGGTACTGTTTCTTTTTTCTTTGCCCTACTGGTTGGACCCACATTGACCAAGCTCTGGTGTATCTGATGCTTACACTCTATCACTGAGGTATATTCCCAGTTCTTTCATCTATGAGTTTTATTTTGATACAGGCTCTTGCTCTGTTGCCTAGGCTGTCCAGTAGTTATGTTTAAAACCATGTGTCTCTACTTTATTTTTAATCTGCCATATTTTTTAAAAAAGGATAAAATAATCTTACTATATTGGCAATACCCATTTGCATTCGTGTTATGTGGATTAAGAATATTCAGTGTGTTCATCAGAAAGAGTGATAAGAGTGTGCTTGTGTTTCTAGGCCCCAAATCGCTGTGATAAATCCATATGGAAAACTTAGTGTACTCCAATGACTCTCCGTCAGGACTATGAAAATACCATCTAATGTCAGGTGCAGCACAAGTGCTTTCCACTGCAATCTTTTCAGGGACAGCATATGGAGAAAATCGTAGCCAGAATGTTTACCTATTCACAATCAGAATAGCCATGGTGGATAGGCTGAAAAAATACTAGTCAAGTCTTTATTCAGAGAATATGACTTCTTCAGCTTCAGAAAGTGAACATTGGAGGGAAGCCCTTTGAATAAATGAACAAGAGGAGAGTTCTAGAGACAAGATTTAATTTAAACTTTAGGGCCCTTATGCAGACAAAGCACCATATGGACCTTGTGACCTCCAGCAAAGGACACCCCTGCGTTGTTGGAAAAGGAGATAAGTAGTTATTCACTCTTCACTATTTACTGCTGATCAATTCATCTATCTCCCCATGCCAGCAAGGATTTTCATCTATTCCCTCTGGCATGCTCAAGACAAGGAGCAGATTTTGCTTAAAAGAAAATTTCTGAGCTGTCCTGTTTTTTTTTTGTTGTTGTTGTTTTGTTTTGTTTTGTTTTACTCTCAGGGTCATCATGTGTGCAACTGGAGTGGGAGGAAAAAAACGGAGATAGGGAGACCTAGACAGAGAAGAGTGACAGACAGGAAAGAGACAGAGACAGAGTCCTACATAACAGAGCTAAGGTGCTTCCTGTTGCTAAAATTATTCTCTGACAGCTCTAACATAAAGGAGCATTGCATTTCGCTCAATTTCAGGAGAATCAGTCCACTGCCCACTGGCTCCAAGGCAGGAATATCATGACAGAGCAAAGCCACTTAGTTCATGATCGCCAGAGGCAGAGTAAAGGAACAGTGCCAAAGAAAAAGGAGCCAGGGACCATATAATTTCCAAGGTCATGACTTCATGCCACACACCAACACATCCAGAAATAGGCTTTTCTAATCTTCTAGGAAGCTCTCAAGCCCATCAAGTTGACACAATTACACTTAACTGTCACATGCAGCAAGGGTTTAGGCCCTCCAGAATTTCCATCCCTTTCCTCCACCATAACGCTGTCCTCATTAAGGTATCACAAACAATCTAGAAGGAATTAGTATCTTCAAATGTCAATATAATTTTTGGATAAGTCTACTACTTCATCAGACCCCCCAACCACATCTCAGATCTGTCCCTCCCCTACCTCTCACTTTCAACTCTCTTTAGACTGGAGAAATTTATCTGGGTCTATGTTGGACTACAAGAGGACAAAGAACCTACTATATTCTGTGTCTTACTTAATGTGTGTGCACTGTGCTGGTCATTTGGGTGGCCAGCCCTGCGTTTCTCAGGGAGAAGGAGATGGACAGGGAGAAAGAGAAGGAGAGACACAGAAAGAGACTAGGGTTCCAAGGATTTATTCTTTCTTAAATAACTCTTAAGTATCAAAATAGCCTTAGAGCACACCACACAGTATAACAAATGGAAAAAAATTATGAGTTCAAAATATGTTTATATATTACAGTATAAATTGCCTCTTTTAAATAATACTGTCTTAGTGCTTAAAATTAGCATGATCTATGTACATTTCTTTTTATCTTTTTCAGTTCACTTAAAAAGACTGCTCTAGATTTGGGCCACCAAAGAGTTCTTCTTAAGGAAAATATCATTTCATCATACCATTAAACTTTTGGAAGGAGCTTGACAATCCTTAGGGAGAAACACTGACTTCATTTAAAGGACACATCCAGCATCTTAGTATGAATATTAGTATGAGAGTTCCTTTGTGTTTAATTTCCAATTGTTACTGTGCCTGAATGATGTCTCTGTACCCATTAAAAATGAAAACTAAATCCATTCAAATGAAAACAATGAAGACGCAGCATAAAACACAAGCAAACTGAAACCTGCTAAGCAAGCACCAGGCTCATTAAAGAGCATAGATACATAATGATCACCCAGGAACTTCAAGTGGAAACCGGAAGCAAATATGATCTCATGCCTGGAAATAACCTCAGCTTTCAGTCTTATAAGTCATTTTACTGACAAGTAAGAACTGGGAATCCTGAGTGAAGATGATACTTCTGCCCAGGCCGCAGAGGTCATAGCAACAGCACCAGGACTAGAGAAAGGTGTCCTCAAACCCAGGCCAGTGTTTTCTCTAGAAGAGTGGCTAATTTTGGAGCATGATAGACTTAACATAAAAGACAACATTTGTTTGTGACTTTATATGGCTCTTACATATGCTCAGTTTCTTATATATGCTTATGTTTTGCTTTTGTCTATGTATTATAATTTTACTTACAAAAAATTCTAATTGAGTAAAGGTAAAATAAAATGTTGTACCCTGCTGATTCACTTTACAACTGCATTTCTGTTTGTCAGTAATAATGAAAGCTTTGTTCATTTTTCTACCATATTAAAAAGCTAGCTAAATGTAAAAAAAAAAATCTGTCTAATCATGAGGCTGGCACAATATACAGAAAATATATAGCCGTCCAATACACCAGAAAATTGTATATGTCATGTGCTTCTGAGGTTGAGAGATGTAACATAATAAAATATGAGATGTCCTGTTAAACTTGAATTTCAGATGAATAATAATTACTTTAACATAAATACATTCTAAATATTGAATATTAACATGTATTTACTAAAGCAATTATTCCTTATACGAGTAAAATTCAAATTAAAAAAATACACAGTTTTTACTAGGCAATTCAAAAATTACCAGTTTTAAAGTGTTTAACTGAAATTAATATTATGTAAGTTAAGGTTAACTTATTACACTATAAACATTAAATTCTTATCATGCAGAACTAAATGTGCTCAAATCTACTACACAAAGCAAATCACTAGAAGTAATTTCCAAGGCGAATAATGAAAGAGTAACTTACAAAGGACACATGCATATTTTTTCTTTGTTACTTTCTCTCTCTCTCTTTCTCTCTTTCTCTCTGCATTCATCGAGTACATCTCAGGTAACAGAGGATAAACCAATCACAAACACAAGACTTATAAAATGCAATTCATGGATCTTTTGCAAGTAAGCAGTATTCATTTAAATTGATATTTCCATAGGGCCATCCAGATAGCTCAGTGGATTAAAGCACAGTTTGGGTAGACTCAGGAGCCAGGGGTTTGATCCCTCACCTGCTATGAGGGCCCTGCTCCCGGGGCTCACTGAGACAGCAGCTGAGACTGGGGGCCGTGGCCCATGCTTGGAATCCCAGCACTTGGGAGGCTAAAAAACAGGAAGGGTCACTATGAGTATGACCTGTGCAGGGAGACTATGTAGACCCTGGGGTAAATACATTTTTTAAAAAAAAGGTCCTTCCTTGGTGAATAAGTATTTTTAATTTGTTTCTCTGTGGCAAACAGAATGATAAAGAAGGAAACGTAACACAACAAGAGACAAAGAAAAGAAAAAGAGTAATGACAAAAAGTTTTCTGGTTAGCATTCATTGGGTCTGGTTCTCCACGTCAGCATTGCTCTGATCCACATATTTTTTCCTTTTTTTTTTTTTTTTTTTTTTTTTTTTTTTGTATTTTAGGGAAGTTTCTATAGGGTATTCAGGGTCTCACTACTAGATCAGACTTGTAGTGATCTGCCTGTTTATACTCTCCCAAGAGCTGGGATTACAGGCATGAGCCACCACGCCCAGTATCAATTGCCCTCTCAGTGTGCCCGGATGTGGGGCCGGCATGGCAGGCCAGGGGATTGAGTCCCCAGCTCCTGCACCTGCTTGCAAGTGCTTTAATCTGGTGAGCTATTTGGCTGGCCCTCTCATCCACATTCTAATGTGATGCCTCCATGTAATATCAGAAACAAAAGTACATGTACAGTGCTTTGGGTTTTTCTGTTTTAGCCATTCATATGTTCATAGAGTAACAAAGATTTATCCTCTTAAAATAGAGCAGCTGTTGAATCTCAAAGGTTAAAAGTCATTCATTGTGGTGTTCCTTAAACTTTTATCTATGTTTGAAGTTCTTTTACAATAAATTGATGGAAAAAAATGCTAACAAAGGAAAAGAATTAATAGCTATTTATTCCTAAGAGTTCTAAGAGTGGCAAAATATAATGGGATTTCAAATATATCATATTCTATTTTCCCTATACAAAGCAATAAAATTATACCTTGTTTCATAGCCCAGATATGTGTCATTGATCTCTCTTTAACATCTCTTTGCCATTTTGGTGAAGGATGGCAATAACGATTGTTCTACTTTTAATTCTTAACATGTAGAACTAGTTTTTTGATATAAATTCTTCAATAATTTGCATAAAAAGGGCCAACCAAATAGCTTAGTGAATTAAAGCCCCTGGTTAGGAAGACACAAGGTCCTGGAGTTCTATCACCTGGCCTGCCCTGCTGGCCTCGCCCCTAGGGCACACTGAGGCTGCAATTGAGACTGGGCATGGTGGTACATGCCTGTAATCCAGGCACTTGGGAGGCTATAAATAGGAGAATCACTATGAGTCCAATCTATGCAATGGGACCCTGAACACCCTGTCCTAAAATACAAAAAAAAAAAAAAAATTTGTACAACATTTAAGTTTAAATGGCTGATTTATAATTTTTAAAAGTATTTTATCAAGATAATGATAAATGTGCCAGATCAAGTTTCATTACAAACATACCTTTTATAAATACCCTAGTTAATCTTGCTGGCATATTCACTGGAATGTGCGTTTTATAGAATACTATATAACCATGAAAATTTCATACATATATGTGAAAAGTTAAAGTGTTTATATATTTTAATAAGAAAAAAACATCTTGTTAAAATATGTATATTTTGTTGGCCAGTAATCACGGTGTAGCAATCCCACAAGGGTAGCATTAAATGGGAAGAAACTCTTGCAATTAGGTTACCATAGTCTAAGAGTTAAGTTGAATTTGCGTCAGAAAATCTTCAGCCAGTAGCTTTGTGCCCTCTTCATCAACCAGAACTTAACTGTGCTTCCAGGATGAGCTTCTATTGCTCTGCCTCTAGCTGCAGCCCTGTTTTCACACCTACCAAGGAAGGGGTGAGACAGTCGCCTCTCCAGAATTACCAGGAGGGAAGGCTAAAACATGGTGACTACAGTCAATGAAGGCCCACCTAATATATCTAATTTTTGTTTCCTTTTAAAATGTAAGAGTTACAAAAGGAAATGTACAACAAGTAAAATCAATTGAGTCAGATAAGGCAAAGTGAATGGCATATGCTGCAGGATACTAATCAGCTTTTCTTCTGGATGGTTAACAACCTAAAATCACAAGTCAGAGTTGGAGAAATAGAAGAGCCACAAGGCCAGCCAACATTTTGGCCCTAGCCTTTCAAGGTCAGCGAAGACTCAGG